>JABAYD010019309.1:306-17120 GCA_014822095.1 Diplotaxis tenuifolia
TGAATAAGGCTCACTTAAGTATTATTAGACTAGTTATCACTAAACCTAATAATAGATAGTTTGACATGATAAGTTCAGGGTAGTATTGTATGAGAAAGTCTCAGTACATCCTAAGTCCCAAGTTCAGGTTTGTAAGTGATAATCTCATAGAAACAAGCATTAAGAACAATCCTAATCAATAAGTATCACAACAAGCAATCCATAGTTGGGGCTAATCTACTTAACCTATTTAAACCCTAAATCTAACAAGAGAATTACTCAGACATGGCTAAGTAAGACATAAAACAAAGGTAGTAAATAAATTGTATAGATATAAAAGATAGAAGTAATGGAGTTCCAATCACAAATCTCTCTATGATCTTCTCTCCAATCCTATGAATCTAAACCTTTAGTGGTGAAAATAAGAATACAAGAAATCTCCCTTTGCCGTAAACACTTTGGCAAAGTATAAGTACTTAGGTAAACTGGGGTTTAAAACTCGTCGGGAGTAAATTAGTAAATAGGTGAAGACGTGGGCTTCAAGTCGGCTGAGTCGCTTAGTGGACTTCTGTTCCTTCTTTGTCGATCGACGCCACACGATGCGCGTCGATCGATTATAATCTCTCCTTGTCGACCTCTAGCAAGGGTCGTCGATATCAGCTTCGGATGATTTGTCCGTTTATGCTCCAAAATTCTCCAAAGACTTCACTTTCTCCTAAATTACTCATGAACCTATAAATTTGCTAATATGCTATATAGTATAATAAATAGTTATAAAAATACTTATATACCATGGCTAAAAGAGGGTCACATCCATGGTATATCACTGGATAGAGAAGTTTGCTTTCATGCATCTTTCGTGGTTTTTAGCTACTTGGCAGCTAGAGGGTAGGATAGTTGTAGGAGATATGTGAGTCGTTTGAGTAAAAAGGTGCTGATTGATTCTTATTTCTTGATACAGATTTGCCTCATGTGGATTATTCTTCCACGAAGGAGACAATTGAGCGAGTGTTGAAGCTTCCCATGGATCAGCGTCAGATTCCTTTTCTCGTGAGTGAGGCAACATTGAAGCGTTGTAGCATCTGGGGTGAGTATTTCATTCTTTTCATGTATCTCCTACATAGTTGCTGACTTGGATCTGTTTTGTGTGCTAGGTGAGAAGTTAAGATCCAAGGGTGACGAGGCATTAGCGGAGTACAAGAAAGCTCTTGCGGTGATGTCCGCGAAGAAGGCTGCGTCCAAACGAACTGCTCCCGTTGAGGATGATGAGGTTCAGTTTATTACGAGTAGCAAACGTCAAGCGGTTTCTGCTACAGCTCCTTCTCTGGTTTCGATAGAGATAGGTGTGAGATGTCTGGCCAAGTGGATACTGACATCCCTTCTACCCTCTCTGGGGGACAGTTCATGTACCTGCCCCGGTTCCGGCCACCTTGGTCTTTTACAGATTTTAAGGAGGGCTCTAGTCCCGATCGTCTCGATCTGATCTGATGGCCTTTTGATCCTGCTTATGTTGTGCCTTGGCGCGGTTCGCAACATCTTCCTTCCACTTTACCTAGGCCTAAGCTCGAGTGAGCGCGTCTTCCATGGTTTTGCATTGATACTTGGCCAGTTCCTTGTAGAGGTCCCCGTCTGAGCCTCTCTTGAAGGCTGAGAATGCAGTGGTGATGTTACATTCTGGGATCGATACCTTCTCCTGATTTAAGCGTGCTATGTAGTCTCTAAGGGGTTTGACTTGGTGCTGAAGGTTCTCGTAGAGGTTATCTGAGGTCTTCTCCAGGTTCCGGATACTCGCGAATTGCTCCACAAACTTGTCACTAAGGGTAGCGAGGGACGATATGAACCTGGTGGGTAGGTTTATATACCATCGCAAGGCGGGTCCGATTAGGGTAGAACCAAATCCTTTGCACATGGTGGCTTCGCAAGATTCCCTTGGGAGAGCTACGACGAGCATCCTTTGCTTGTACTGGCTAATATGGTCGTCCGGATCGCCGGTGCCGTCGTAAATCTTTATGCTAGGGAAGGGGAACTTCCTTGGCATCTTGACGAGGGAGATCTCATCCATAAAGAGGGTGTCAGCATAGGAACCTTGGTTACTCTTCTTAATCGGAGATGCTACCCCCTGAAGTCTTTCCACCATATATTGCATTGCGTCAAACTTCTGGGAGAACACCTGCTCCAGATAGGCGGTGACCGAGGATTTCATCGCAGATGCTTCTCTGGAAGCCTCCTTCTCAGAGTCTGACTCGGAGTCCTTGGATATCGTTTCATGTGTCTGAGCGTCTCTGGTCTTATTAGGTGGTGCTCCGGTCACGCCAGGGGGTTGACGAACAGTGTTTCCTTTGGCATCAGGTGTGTATAGATTGGGCATAGATCGAACTCGCACGCGGAACCGACGTTTCTTGTTACTAGCCGTGTTGAGGGCTTGATTCTTCTCTCGGAGGACGAGGTTTTTTAGATTCGAGCTGGGTAAGCTTCTCGTCGCTTTGCTCCAACTGCTTCGAATGCTCTTCTAGTTTCTCTTTCAAGCTCTAGATTTCAGAAGAAAGCGTGGGATCTTCGGTAGCTTCCCGAGCCCAGCCATGGGCAAGTCGGTTACTGGGCTCTGCATGGCGTCGATTTGTATATGGAGTTCGGTTTCTCTTGTAGTAGTCTCTGGAGAGTGTTTGACTCATCCACCGCCATCGTCACGTAGTTTTAGATTACTCCCCTCCTTCTAGCACCAAAATGTTTGGGGATTTTTGTGTAGGCTCTTTGTGCATACTATAGAACGATAGATGTGCTGGAAGATCAATTATATTTGACGTGTTTTGTAAGAGTTTAGAGAGAATAATAAGAAAAGTACACTTGAAGAGATGTTTATTAAATCGAACAAGAGGGGATTACAAAATGTTCAGTATAAACCCTAGTTATGGTTGTATAAGTCTAATCTCCAAGTATAAAAGTGTCGATCTCCTACTTTAAGGTTTTAGTTCCCTTTATATAGTCGTCGTAGGTCGGTTCTAGTTTGTTTAAGCAGATGGAAGTCTTCCATGTTTAGAAATATGGAAATTCTCCTTATCGGAACTTTTCCTTTTTGTTGATCGGGGAGCGGTTCTAGGGACTGACTACAGGGATCCTTTTAGCGGGGATCTGGTGCGTTTCCTTACCGGGGACCCGGAGGTCAGGATCCTGCCTGGAGGCTGGACGAAATGATTCCTGAGTATTTTTCTCCAACAATTTCGTATAATTTTAGGAGTAGTGAGATGGAATAATACTTGGAGAGACGTTTATTAGTTCAAAGATGAAGTGATTACAAAGTGTTTAATATGAACCCTAGTTCTAGCCGTTTAACCTTACTCTCCTAGTCTAAATGTGTCGATCCTTTTTTCTAGGGTTTTAGTTCCCTTTATATAGTCGTCTGTAAGCCGGTGCTAGTCGGTTTGAGTAGATGGAAGTCTTCCATAATCAGAAATATTTAAGGTTCTCTCTATCGGAAGTTTTCCATTTTGTTGATTGGGGAGCGGTCCCTGGTACCGATTTCGGGGTTCCTCTTTGCGAGAACCTGGAGTGTTTGCTTGTCGGGGAACCATGGGTCTTAACCCTGCCTGGAGCCTAAAGGAAAATGATACCTGAGTATTTTCCCCCAACAATTTTCCCTTCGTTACCAAATTAAGGGAATAACCTGTGCACTCAAGTCAACCGGAGTTGCTTATTATCAAGAGGCTTCCCTTAAGCAGGGTCTCTCTCCAGTTATCTTGTTATCCTGGATTCCACTCAAGCAGGAACTCATTCTGAGGATCGATTCTCTCTTGTTTAGCCGGAGCTAGAAAGTAGTTTCTTGTATCTTTGGATGTCGTAGATGCTGGAGCTTGATTCTTCATGGATTAGGAGGAGTTTTCTATTGGAGAGGACCCGAGTGTCTTTAAGGCTAAAACCCCTTGAGTTGGGATTTGAGTGATTCTTCTTAGGATTCTTGACTCCGTCGTAGATGGTAAAATCCGGGGTCTGGATAATCTCTTCTGGAGAGATCTGGAGGATGATTCGTGGAGCGTCCTGGCTCGATGTCTTGAAGGAATCTCCAGCATATGTTCAATCTCGCAAGACCTTCTTCCTTGGGAAATATTCCATTTTTCTATGCGATCTGATTTTTCCTTTTTCTGAGCTGTCCGTTTTCGAGGATCCTCTAGAATATATGGGAATATGAAAATTTCTTTTCCCGGCTCTGAGTGAAGACGAATTCGTCGTATATAAGGATTCGCAATGCCTTCGAATGATTTCAACATGTTTTGAGATTTTCAATCTCTTCAGATAAATCATGATACTCTGGCTTTCCCGTCTTCATCTGTGGTGGTCACTTAAAACCTCGTTGCCCCTTCGCTGACCCTTCCTCATCTCCAACTTTTGATTGGACAGAGTTTTCAGAAGCTGATGATGAGGTAATTCCGATGGAACCCCTGAAGTAGCGTAGCTCCTATCTGCTCGATGATGGCCCGTGTTCCGATATCCAAGAAGAAGATCTCGCCAATATTCGTAAGAAATTTATGACTTCTCCTTCAGTGGTGATGAGATGCCCTTCAGAGTTTGAACAGGCTCCAGATGGAGGGATTGGCGAAGTAGCCGTTTATTAAGCATACTTGGAAGAAGGCTTCTGAGTCGGTGTTCCCTCTATCATAGCTTAGGTTTCTTCATTCTTCGGCTTCTATCCCTCTCAGCTTACTTCCATGACTTGGAGAGCTTTAATGGCTGTTCCAGTTTGGGGAGTTCCACGGTTTCGTCATTGGGGTGTGTTTGGGGATTTTTGTGTAGGCTCTTTGTGAGTATCAGAGAACGATGAGTGAGCTGGTTGTTTATATAGGTTTAAGGGTATTTGAAGTGTTTAATAAGGGTTTTGAGAGAATAATAAGATGATGGGCTAGAAGAGACGTTTTATTAGATGACCAAGCAAGGATTACAAGGTGTTTTTGTATGAACCCTAACCCTAGCCATCTAAGTCTAGTTTCTAAGCCAAAAAGAGTCGATCCCCTGCTTTAGGGTTTTAGTCTACTTTATATAGTCAGTTCTTGTCGGTTTAAGCAGATGGAAGTCTTCCATATTCGTAAATATGGAAGGTTCTCCCTATCGGAAGTTTTCCATTTCCCTGGTCAGGGAGCGGTTATAGGGACCGATGCCGTGTTCCTCTTAGCGGAGATCTGGAGCGTTCCCTTATCGGGGACCCGGAGGTCCGGACTCTGCCTGGAGGCTGGAGGAAATAATACCTGAATATTTTCCCCAACTGTTTGCCCCTTATTTCTCGATTTCATCATCGAATTCAGGGAATAATATGTGCACTCAAGTCAACCGGAGTTTTTCATTCTCAGCAGGCTTCCCATATGCAGGGTCTCGTTCCAATGATCTTGATGTTCTGGGTTCCACTCAAGTCGGAACTCATTCTGAACCCAGGCGAGGACCGGTTCTCCCTTGCTTAACTGAGGCTAGATAGTAGCTTGTCGTGTTTCTGAATGTCGTAGAGGCTGGAGCCTTGATCTCGATGGACTAGAGGGAGTCTTCCATGGTAATGGACCGGGGTTTCTTAGAATCTAGTATCCCTAGAGTTGAGATGCGAATAATATATGGATCCTTGATCTTGTCATCGGTAATAGGATCCAGGATTCATGTCATGGGTGTTCATAGTGCAAGAGTATTTTAGGCTGGAGACGTAATGCTGGAGAAAGAACTTCTAGAGTTTATCTCGATTCTTTAGATCCCCAGGCCAAAGTCTAATGGAAAGGAGAAACTCTTTCGACGAGACCTCGAGATTTGTTCCTCTGCTTGAATTCTCGTTACGACGCGTGTCCCATAAATTTATGGATTTTTGACCCTAACCCCTTTCTTACCGCCCAGTTTCAGCTTTCTTCATTCTTCCGGTACTACCTTGGTGATTCTGTGGTTCTTCATTTGCCGGTAACTTCTTCTTCCATTCGTCCTCTTTTCTTTCCGACTCTTCTAGGGTACGTGTTGAATTAGATTATCCGGACTCTTCTTTATGTGCGATAGAGCTAGGCTTTGGAAAATGTGGGAACCGACCAATCGAATCAATGGATTCCTCGGATTATTCACTGGATCTGAACGCTGAAGTCGTTAACTCTAGAAGCATTGTTGCCGGGAATACTTCTTCATGGCGAAGGAATGTAGATATCCTCTGATAGGTCCTCTTTCAATTATATGAGAGGAAAAAATTGTGGCCAGAGAATAAAATACCAACTTTCACCTGATATCATCATTCGGGCTCCCGGTCCTGCGAAAGGGTTTCAGACTTTGAGGTAGATGAAGTTCTGGTTTATGAAGGTTATTTTGAGTCCGGCTTAAGGGGTTAAGTCCCTTCTCTGGTGGAAAAAAATTCAGAAGCTTTGAACATTTCCCCGGCTCAGCTGAATTCTCCAGCTAGGAGAACCCTAATAGCTTTGAAGAATCTAGGAGATCTTCAAGGGTTGGTGATCGGTGTGGCTTAGGTTTTATGTTGTTATTCTGTCTCCCCGCTAACTAGTGCTGAATGGAGATACTATCTTAACCCTTGACACAAAGACACTCCAGTGAAAGAAGTTTTAAAGAAAGATGATAAACGTCTTCTGGCTTTTGATGGGAACTGGATAGAGAAGTTTGTGTTCATATATCTTCTGGGGGTTTTAGCTACATGGCAGCTAGAGGGTAGGATAGTCGTAGATGCTTGCGTCACTTGAGTAGATAGGTACTGATGAATTGTTTTCTTGATGCAGAGTTGGCCCGTGTGAATTATTCTTCTGGAAAGGAAATCGTCGATCGAGTGTTGTAGCTTCCCGTTGAGCAGCGTCAAGTTCCTTCTCTTGTGAGTGAAGCAACTTTGAAGCGGTGTAGCATTTGGGGTAAGTACTTCATCTTGTTCGTGCTCTTTATACATAATTTCTGACTTGGGTTTATGTCGTGGGCTAGGTGAGATGTACGGATCTAAGGGCGAGGAGGCAATGGTAGAGTACAAAAAGGCTCTCGCGGTTATGTCCGCGAAGAAAGCTGCATCCAAACGGGCTGCTTCTGTTGATGATGACGAGGTTCGGTTCATCAGAAGGAGCAAGCGTCAAGCAGTTGCTGCTGCAGCCCCTTCTTCTTCTAAGAAGAAGTCTCAGACTCCGAATTGCTTTCCAAAGGTAGCTGCTCCTTATGATTGGACCAAAGTGCCATCAAACTTGAGTACCAAGTTCTTTCCTTCCACTCCGGTGCTGCTAGCATCGGAAGAAGACCCCATTATGGCCATTCGATCACTTCAAGGCGACTTGCTCCAGGTAATTCGTCGTATATTATTTGTTTTCCAGCTCTCTGTTGCTGATTTTGACCATGCACTGCTGGTGGAGCCTCAGTTGCATCACTTCAGAGAAAAGATGGAGGACAAGGCCACTATGAAGGCAGCGGTGGATGTATTGACCTCCCATCTCGATGAAGAAAAGAACTCCCTTTTGGCCAAGGAGAAGGAGATCAAAGGCCTGAAGCATAAAGTGAGGAACCAGAAGGAGGCAAAAGTCTTGGCGGCTGCTGAGAACGTCTCCCTTAAGAACCAGATGGAGAGCAGGGAGGAGGAGTTAATTGAGCTGAGGAGGCGGACAACTACGAGGTTGTGAAAACTGACGAGGCCGAGCTTTTGGGACTACCAGCTCCTTCCTTTGAGCATTAGCCGCTGATCCCTAGCGATGTCGAGGTGGAGCAGGCGCCGGAGCCTACCTTTGCTATCCTCATGCCAACTGATCCCAATCTTTTGTATTTCTGAACTCTTCGACCCCGTGAATGGGTCTTTGTCTTTTGTAACCACCTCTTCTACGGGTTTAAAACTCTGAACTAGGCCTTCGTGCCTTTTATGTTTTCTTTTTGTTGAACAATGGCCCTGACGTGGCCTTTAAAAATGCTTTCGGATTGCTTCTTTTGCATATTTCTTATTGTATGTTGATTGTTGATACTTCCTTTCTTCCGTATCCCGGTCCATGGTTTTATGTAAAACCTTCGCAGCTGCCACTGTCTTGGAAGGCTACGAGCTGGGTGATGATCTCATGGTTGTTGCGAACGACGTCTCGAGGGTTCCCGTAGGATGTAATTCGGAGAGTAGTTGTAGAATTAAGGACGCGTAGATTCGAGGCTGTATGAGAGTCCGTAGACTTTAGATATCGAGATTACTTGGAACTTTTGTAAGTTTAAGAAGTCATCTTAGGAAACGCATGGGTTTCGGACCCTGAGGTATTTGATAGGACGCGTAGTCTTTGGATCCGAAGGTCAGTTCTAATAACCTATGGATTATAGACCTGAGGCCTTTCTGAGCCTGAAGTTCTTTATAGAACCCAGAGTTTTGGTTCGAAGTGACCGTAATCTGCCTTCCTAGGTGAGGCCAGTACTGGAACCTTTGGGACCTTGCCTTCTACCGCTCGGAAGCTGGTCACTATCGAGATCTTATGCTGCATGCTGCTTCTGCAGAAGCCACTATCAGACTTTTAGTATTGGTGCGGGAGTGGGTGAAAACCCAAGTGCTAGACTTTACTGTCCCCACATCTGGTCAAACAGTCATGTGCTCCTTGTATGTCACAGTACTTTTGCACTTTTTGCTCCATGTATTTCACTGTACTTTTGCAATTTTTTGTTTTGGGACCCGATATGCCTTGGGCAATGTAGGGGTTTTAGGTAGTATTGACAGCATACTCAGGTTTGCGCAGACCCATTCCTGCCTTAAGTCTCATACCCGTTTGTTTTTGTGTGGACGTCCTATGTGTCATTGAGGCTTGACTGGGATCGAAGGTTTCATTGGACCTTATCCAGCTATATATGCCCCTTTAAGTATTGTGGTTTTCCTACTGCTTTTATAGTCGGCACTATTTTATTATATAAGCTTTGTCTGTATACTTTTAGCATACATATGAGTAGGAAACTGTAATGCTTAAATAATACATAGTAATATAGATAGAAATCTAGAAATCATAATAGGCTATAAGGTGTCCTAATAGGTCCACTATGTTTTACCTTTCTAATCTAGTAGCTCGTGACTTATCATGGAGCCTCGTTCCCTTTTTGAAAGGTCCTGGTCCGGCGTTGTCGATTTGGTATCCTCCTGGTCGTATGGTCCGGCGTTGTCGATTTGGTATCCTCTTGGTCGTATGGCCCGGAGTTGTCGTCGATATGTTGAGGATTCTTTCTTCCAATACTTGGGATGAAGATCCAGAGAACTTCGATTATCTTTGTTACTAGCTCCTCTCTGGGGTCCCTCTCTTATCTGTAGACCGCTGTGTTGCTTTCGGGTAGGACTTGCCCCAGGGATCATTGATCGATGTTGATTTCATGCGGGACCCCAAAGAATCGCGGGGTTTTGTGCCCTAATTTCTTAGATGTCCTTCCCTCAGCTCTCGCACCCCATTTCTGGGAGATCCATGGCGAGACCATAGAATTGGGGTTCTCCAGGCTAGGTCCGCGACTTTTCTTGTGGGAGCGGTTGAAGTTCTTGGAAGATTTCCAGGGTTCAGTCCATTTCGGGGATCCATCGAAGAAGCGTCTATGAAGCGGTTCTTTGTAGGGAAGTCTGAACTGCCAACTGTGCTTCTTAATTCTTTCCCTCCGATTAGAGTTCTCTGGTCGTCGAGGTGCTCGGTAGTATAGAGAGAAGATGTATATAGGTTGTCATCTTGCTTGAGTCGGCGAGCGATGCTTCTTTAGGTTGGATTCAACGGGATCTTTAAATTCAGCGTGGGTCCTTAGCCTTCCCGTTGGGAAGGGTATGCAGTTGTGTCCCCATCAGTTCCTGACCCATCGTGCACTCCTTCCTCTGTTGATACCCGGTCCCCGTACTTGTAAGGTTTAGGACCCGTTCTGTAATTGCTATAAGGCTTTGGTCTTTCCTTTCAGGATGGTTTGATAGCAGGATTGAGAATTCTCCTGGTCTCCTCTAATGGATTTGATGCCCCACGGGGCCGGGAACTTCACCAACTACTGGAGTGTAGATGGTACAACTCCCATACCGTGAATCCATCGTCTTCCTAAGATCATGTTGTAGGATAATTGGCAGTCGACGACGAGAAACTTGGTCGACATGTTTATTCCTTCAGCGTAGACTGGGAGGACCACCTCTCTAGCGGTTTGCTTGACTTCTCCACTGAATCCCACGAGTGGGATTACTTTTCTTGTTAGAACGCTTGCGTCCAGCCCCAGGTCCTGGTAGGAGGTCTGGAAGATGATGTTGCTCGAGCTTCCGATATCCACCAGGATCCTTCTCATCATACTGTTTGCCATAGTGAGCAATATGACTAGAGCGTCATGGTGGGGAGCTAGGACCTCTTCTTGTTCCTTTGCAGTGAAGGTTATTTTGTCTGTTCCCAGAAGCTGTCGTTTTGGCATGGATGTCTCCTGGCATAGCTTAGCGTTCCGGGTGTTTTTCTTTGCAGCTGCATAACTAATACCGCTAACTCTGAACCTCCTCATATGACATGAATCACTCTAACCTGTCGAGGTGGCGATGAAGGCTCGGTTCCAGTGGATTTCTTGGGGGGCGGGCTTCCTTATTTAGAAGAGCTTTAGTGTTTTTCGAAAGGAATTCTCGGAGATGCCCCTTCTGGAGGAGCTCGTTGACTTCGATCTTGAGTGCAAAGCAGTCCTCCGTTTTGTGACTGTGGTCGTGGTGGAAATCACACTAGAGATCAGGGTTCCATAAAGAATCTGGCGCCTTTATCTTCGGAGGCCATTTGACTTGTGGACCCATCTGCCTCAAGGAATGATGAGTTCGGTCTTCAATAGAGATATGTGCGAGTTGTCCGGCCAAGTGGAGACCCACATCCCTTCTGCCCTATTTGGGGGATGGTTCATGTACCTGCCCCGGTTCTGTCCTCCTTGATCTTTGGCCGATTTTTGGGAGGATCTCTCGTTCCGATCGTTTCGATCAGACCTGATAGCTTTCTAATCTTGCTTCTGTTGTGCTTTGGCGCAGTTCACAACATCTTCCTCCCATTTTACCTGGGCCCAAGCACGAGAGAGCACGTCTTCCATTGTTTTGCACTGGTACTTGGTCAGCTCCTTGTAGAGATCCCCATCTGGAAGTAGACCTCTTTTGAAAGCCGAGATTACAGTGGCGATGTTGCATTATGGAATCGATACCTTCTCCTTATTGGAACGAGCTATGTAATTGCAAAGAGGTTCCACTCGGTGCTGAAGGATCTCATAGAGGCTATCTGAGGTTTTCTCCAGGTTTCGGCTGCTCGCAAACTGCTCCCCGAATTTGTCACTAAGAGCAGCGTAGGATGATATGGACCTGGTGGGCAGATTGATGTACCATTGCAAAGCAGGTCCGATTAAAGTAGAACCAAAACCTTTGCACATGATCGCCTCATGAGACTCCCTTGGGAGAGCTACGACAAGCATTATTTGCTTGTATTGGGCGATGTGGTCGTCGGGATCGCTGGTACCATCGTATATCTTTATGCTGGGGAAGGAGAACTTCTTCAGCATCTCGACGAGGGCGAACTCGTCTGCAAAGGGAGAGTAGGCATAGGAACCGTGGTTGCTCTTCCGAATTGGAGGTGCTACCCAGGAAGTTTTTCCATCATAGATTGCACAGCATCGAACTTCTGGGAGAATACCTGATCCAGATAGGCGGTGACATAAGACTTCATTGCTGCTTCCTCCCTAGAGGCTTCCCTCTTCGAATCTGACTCAGAGTCACTGGATATTGTCTCGTAGAACTGATCGTCGCCGGTCTTATTGTGTGGTGCCCCGATATCGTCTTCTGGTTGACGAATGGTGTCTCTTTCAGATCCAGGCGTGTCTAAGTTGGGCATAGAATGTACTCTTGCACCGAAGCGGCGCTTCTTATTGATCGCCGTGTTTAGGGCTTGATTGTTATCTCAGAGGATGAGGTTTTCAGATTCAAGTTGGGTGAGGTTCTCAGCACTTCGCTCCAGTTGCTTCGAATGCTCGTTTAGTTTCTCCTTCAGGCTCTGAACTTTGGAAGAGAGCGCATAATCGTTGGTAGCTTCTCGATCTCTGTGCAAGTCGGTAACTTGGCTATGCATGGCGTTGATTTGTCTCTGGAGTTTGGATTCTCTTGGAGTAGCCTATGGTAGAATTCCGACTCTCCCATCGCTATCGTCACGTAGCTTAGATTACTCCCCTCTTCTTGCGCCAAACTGTTTGGAGATTTTTGTGTAGGTTCTTTGTGAGTACCACATAACGATGAGTGAGCTGGTCGTTTATATAGGTGTAAGGGTATTTGAAGTGTTTAGTAAGGGTTTAGAGAGAATAATAAGAAGATGGGCTAGAAGAGACATTTTATTACATGATCAAGCAAGGATTGCAAGGTATTATTGTATGAACCCTAATCCTAGCCGTATAAGTCTAGTTTCTAAGCCAACAAGAGTCGATCCCCTGCTTTAGGGTTTTAGTCTTCTTTATATAGTCGTCTTTGGGTCGATTCTACTAGGTTTAAGCATATGGAAGTCTTCCATATTCGGAAATATGGAAGGTTCTCCATATCAGAAGTTTTCCATTTACTTGGTCGGGGAGCAGTTCCAAGGACTGGTGTCGGGGTTCCTCTTAGCGAGGATCTGGAGTGTTACCTTATCGGGGACCCGAAGGTCTGGATCCTGCCTTCAGGCTGGAGGAAATAATACCTGAATATTTTCCCCAATAGGGTGCACAAAATCTTGCATTCCTATTACTTTGCTCCGCTGATAAGCAAGCCAGGTTCTATTATTGTCGTCCTCGAGATGGTGCTCCACTGGTGGAGGAGCCCTCAAGAGGCATCAATGCCAATTATCCCTTTGGAGACGACTGGGACAGACGGTACTTGTTTGTGAAAATTCGAGGATCGTTTCCATATCCTTCATTTTGGCACACCGTGGGTAAGTGATCTTTTTTTTTTCCGTGTGTTGTTCTTGTTATGACGATATTATTTTGATGACAGATGTATATCGTCTGGTGTCTTCCGTTGGGGAGTTAGTGGCAAAGCTCGTATTGGGAGTTCCTCAAAGATTTCGGCGGGTGAATTTCTTGATGAGTGAAGGGGCCTTACGCCATAGTCGTGTGTGGGGTGAGACTTCTTCCTTTGATCTCTTCTTGCAGTGATTCTTCTTTCTAAGTTTTTATATTGTCTTTCTTTAGGGAATGTCACTAAGCTTCCAGTCTCAGTCATCAATGATGAGTACCAGAAGGCAAAGATCCAGAAAAGACGCTCGTTTTATATTCCTCCTCTGAGGATGGCTATAGCTGCTTCATCACACTCATGTTCCCCTTCCATTCCTCCGACTGGGACTGAGGTTTCATCTAGTCGTGTCTCTCCTATGGTGATTCATCAGAGATTTCTCACCGAGCTGTTTTTTCTTCGTAACTAAGTGAAAGGTATGGCATTTCATCGGGATCAGTTGATCTTTCGACCGAGAGCTACGACCAGGTGGGAATTATGAAGGAGTGGCTACAGAGAAGAGTAGAGCACTGGAATCCGGAAGAAGAGTATCGCCGTTACCTGTTATGGTCTGGGGAGTGGATCTGCCAATGGATGGAAAGCCGACTCCAGCCATTGCCCCGGGATCTACCGTTTGGTCAAGATACTCGGGGGACTGTCTTTTTGAATGGTTTTCTTTTCATGCTGGTGTTTTAAAGCTTTTTCCCTTTGGACGATTTCTTTTTGTTGCAAACATTGATCCTTTGTGATCCCCTTTTATAAGAGAATGTTGCCTTTTGATTTCTTGTCATAACGAGTCGAACTATCTTTGAGTCATTCCCGATTCCTGGGGGCGGCATGGCTCCTTGATGGATTCGAGGTCCTTGAGGACCCTGGGGTAGTTAGAGAACTTTCAGGGTTCGGGGTCCCTGAGGACCCTGGTCTCTTTTAGAGTTTTCTTTTGGATCTGGGATTCGTAGGAACCCGGAATTTTAAAATTTTTGAGGGACCATATTCCGCCGTCCTAGGTGGAGCTACTACCAGTACCTGTCGGATCTCACATTCTACCACTTGGAAGGTTGTCGCTATCGAGTTCCTATGTTTCATGCTGCTTCCACAGAAGCCACTATCAGATTTTTAATATACGTGCTGGTGTGGGTGAAAACCCAAGTGCCAGACTTTGCTGCTTTCCACGTCTAGTCAAGCAGGAATTATGAGGTGCTCCCGGAATTTCGCACTAATTGCTCCTTCTATTGCACAGTACTTTTACAATTTTTTTTTTCGCAGACCCATTCCTGCCTTAAGTCTCATACCCGCTGGTTTTGTGTGGACGTACCACGTATAATTGAGACTTGACTGGGATCGAAAGTTTAAGGGGACCTGATTCAGCCTTATATGCCCCTTTAAGTATTGATGTTTTCCTACTACTTTTATAGTCAGAACTATTTTATTATATAAGCTTTGTCTGGAGACTCTCATCATACATATTAGTAGGAAACCATAATGCTTAAATAGTATACTATAGTAATATAAAAACTATGATCCGAAGACCTTTTATTAAAAATGATAAGCTTTAAGATATAAGGCGTTCCAGCAGTTGGGTTGTACTTTACCTTTGCTATCTTGCAAGCCTGTAGGCTCTTGCCCCTCGTACCTCTATTACTTTGTAGGGTCCTTCCCATCATGGGGCTAGTTTTCCTGACGTGTTGTCTGCTATTCGTCGTAGTACCCAGTCTTTTTGCTGGAAGGTTCTTGTTCTGACTGTCTTATTGTAGCTCCTTGTTATGTCTTGTTGATAGGACTAGTTCCTTAGTTGAGCGGCCTCTCCTTTTTCGTCGAGAAGGTCTAAGTTTAACAACATCAGTTCGTTATTCTCTTCATGGGTGAGAGATCCGGAGATGGTAGTTTTACATGCATTTTGTCGGGATTATGGCCTCTGTTCCATAGACTAATGAATATGGGGTCTCATGTGTCGCTGCCTTGGGGGTGGTTCGGTAAGCCCAAAGGACCCGGTTTAGTTCCTCAACCCATAGTCTTTGAGACTTATCGAGGCACTTGTATTGATTTTAAGATGTTTCGTATAAGTTTAGGAGTAGTGAGATGGGATAAGACTTGATGAGACGTTTATTAGATCGAACAAGAAGGGATTACAAAGTGTTTAGTATGAACCCTAGTTCTAGCCGTCTAACCCTAGTCTCCAAGTTTAAAAGTGTCGATCCTTTGTTCTAGAGTTTTAGTTCCCTTTACATAGTCGTCTCTGGGCCGGTTCTAGTCGGTTTGAGTAGATGGAAGTCTTCCATATTCGGAAATATGGAAGGTTCTCCCTATCGAAAGTTTTCCATTTTCTTTATTGGGGAGCGGTCCCTGGGACCGATCCAGGGGTTACTGATATCACTCAAATTACCCTAATGAGTGTTACTCTCTCAAATAAGAGGTTCACTTGTAGTACTTAGAGATTGAATCACGAGGAGCTAGGGAACCAATTAAATCTAATTTATTAAAAGACTAGGTTATGAATTTACCAAATAAAAGACATAATTATACGGTGACAAGTTGGATTAGCCAGAACTGTCAATCTACTAATGAGAATTTAGGGGTTTTTGAGCTTTTGAGAAAGTATACAAGAAAGCTCTCTTTGCCGTAAACACTTTGGCAAAGTATAAGTACTTAGGTAAACTAGGGTTTAAAAGTCGTCAGGGGCAAATTGGTAAATAGGTGAAGACGTGGGCTTCAAGTCGTTTGAGTCACGCAGTGGACTTCTATTCCTTCTGTGTCGATCGACGCCACTGTTGGTTGGTGTCAAAATCTGTCACAACGGAATCAATGGCTGAAAATCTCCCC
The DNA here is from genome assembly GCA_014822095.1 of Diplotaxis tenuifolia. Taxonomy (NCBI): domain Eukaryota; kingdom Viridiplantae; phylum Streptophyta; class Magnoliopsida; order Brassicales; family Brassicaceae; genus Diplotaxis; species Diplotaxis tenuifolia. Next base: position 16,010 of record JABAYD010019309.1, read on the forward strand.
AAAAAAAAAAGAACATGTTTTATAAAATATGAAAGAGTGTTTCATAATTCTAAGGACTTTCCGAACAAAGGAAATCCGTGCGAAAACTTAAAAATTGTCATCTCGGAAAAACAAACGAAACAATCTCCGATTACACGATTGCCCAAGCTAAGCAAAACCGCAAAAAACCGCAAAAAACCGCAACAAATCGCACTACGAGCATGGTTCGACTGAACCAGTTCGACGTACGACAAGCCAAACCAGCCGGTTCAGCTCGCCGTACGGCAAACTGGTCCGTCCTGAACCAGCTCGCCGCACGACGAGCTGGCCACCTCAAACCAGCTCGCCGTACGGCGAGCTGAACCGACCGGTTCGGCTCGCCGTAGTCCGTCCCAAGCTTTAATCCATGCATTCTCGACGCGAAAGGTCCGTCATTCAACTCCAACCATGCTCTGAACCGTGGTCGTAATGTCTCTTGTTTCATCTCGATCCGTCTTACCAATCGAGTTTTACGATAAAAACCGTAAAGTCTCGTTTTCTCTTGAAAACTCGAGTAAATCGTGTAAAATGGCAACGATTAGACGAAACATCGTATATTGTCTAAACTACACGGTTAACTCGAGTTCGTATTATGGAGACGTCATCGCATTAGGAAACGATCTCTTCCAAAGTCGTAAAACGGTTTTCATCGCAAAACGGCTCGGAAATCCCTAAATCGCGATAAAAGTCCATCTACGATTTAGACGAAATCCAGCCCAAAGACGCAATGACGGTTTGACCATTTACTCGCAGATAGAAGATAAATGTCAAGTTTGGAGATAAATAGAAGATATCCGAAGATAAATAGAAGGTTTCCGAAAATAAATGGAAAAAATAGAGATAAATGGAAGATTTCCGATAAACTCGAATCAAGGCGAAAAAGAAGGACCAAACCGCCTAAAGAGGAGTATATAAGCAGAAGGCGAAGGAGAGAAGCAAGGACACGATTTTCATAACTCTTTGCACTTAGAAACTTAGGCTTGTTTCTCGACAAGTTCGGTTTCTATGACTGGCACTCAATTACTAAACGAACTCGCCTAGGCAGTTCGATCTATTCTCCAGCTCTACCAATTGAACTACGTTCGGCTTGATC
>JABAYD010019313.1:0-10708 GCA_014822095.1 Diplotaxis tenuifolia
TAAATCTGCAGAAGTCAGAATGGCTGCATTGAAATGTGGGAAGCAGTGCTACTTGGCGAATCCCTCTGGACATAAAGCATCTGGAGTTCTCAGTAATTTTCATAAAGCACTTTTGCTCTTTGCCTTGGTTCTTTATTTATGTCTCTCTTCTAACAATCCTGCTGTCCTTGACTTTTTAATGTCTCAGCTGCCATTCAAGAACGACTATTAGATTTTGACGATAGGGTTAGAACACAGGCTTTGCTTGTTGCTTGTGATATAATGAAATCGAATATGAAGTATGTTCCTTTGAATCTGATTTCTGAGGCCACTGAGAGACTTCGGGATAAGAAGGTACTCTACGTTAAAGTATATGAGGCGTTATTAAATTATGTTTCAAGATTACTCACCACTTATTTCATATTGTGCTTTTGTTTGAAAAAGATATCTGTTAGGAAGAAGGCTATGCAGCAGCTGTCAAAAGTGTATCAAGATTACTGTGACAAATGTTCAAAAGGATATATGACAATAAATGATCATTTTGAGCAAATCCCATGCAAAATCTTGTTGCTTTGCTGCGATAAAGATTGTAAAGAATCATGGTAGGATAATTTACCAACTATCCTTGAATTGCTTTTTTTAAAAAGAAAATATTTCTGACAAACTAATAGATTTCTGTGAATTACTTAGGTCCCATAATGTGGAACTTGTGCTATCCGATGATCTTTTTCCTCGCCTTCTTCCAGTTGAGGAGAGGATGCGGCACTGGGTTCGATGTTTTGTCGTCATGAATCATATTCACTTGAAGTCACTCAATTCAATTTTATCTCAGAAAAGAAGGTAGCCATAAGAATCCACCATCAAATATAAGTTAAATATAAGTTATTCACTCAGTATTGTTCCAGGTTTCAAAGTGACTTGCGGCATTGCCTGACTCTCTGGAGGGAGGCTAAGGTCATATATATATATTTTTTTATCTCTTAAAGTGCAACAGATCCCGAGGGCGTCGCAACCCTTAGAATGTCGTATATATATGTTGCTCACTTTATTAGTTTATTCTGATGCTTGCTTTTAGGATCACAATGTAGAAGAAGTGAAACGAAAACTCAAAAGCTATTTTCTAAAGCTTTCAGCTTGCTTTCCAGACGCCTCTAAGGCAGAAGATTTGTTTCACAAATTAGACCAAATGGGAGACACATCAATATTTGATGCCTTAACTCTACTGCTGGATGAACTGACATCCACAAAGGCCCAAACTCTTAGAGTAAGTCTACACTTTTATGATTATTCACATATACGTAATTTATGTTTAATTCATTTCACAATTCTTTAAGGTTTTCTCCTTTTCTCTGAAACATCTACAATATCGTGAACATTCTACTCATTTTCATTATTGACTAATTCTGTGCTGCATTATTTTAGTATTATCTGCAAGAGTATGTTTTTCAGGAAAGGCATTGGTATTCAGAATGAAGCAAAATAGATAAACCCTTGAATGTGCATAGTAGATATATTCAACTTCACTATATATTTGTTCTTTATTTTTTCAGGAGAAGTTTCTCGAGACAATTGGTGCTAATCATCAACTTTTCGACTTCTTGCGCATACTTTCTACAAAATGTGCGCCTACTATATATAGCTCAGAGCATGTCCGGTATCTTCTGGATCAGCTTTCTAGCAGCACCTCTGCTGACACGCAGTTGAAGGCTCCTTTCATCAAACTTCTTCTGGTAAGAAAAAATGTAGAGAAACATGCTGGCATCCGCTAATTATTAACCTTACATTTAAGTTTTTGTTCCGTTTGATATCCGTCCTTTGTTCGTTTAAGGTGTTATGTGCACGAATGTTCCATAATCCATAAAACAGTTTATATTTATTTTATGAATATCATCGTTCTATAGTATACATTAGTGTTATGCTTAAATCGATTTCGGATATGAAAATGAAACACAGCTACTGATTGCCTAAATTAGGTAATCCTCAACATGTTCCCTTCCTACGTGAGAGGTTCAGAAAAAGAGTTTTTGGAGCTGTTAGAGGACCATGATTCATTCGCTGACGAGCTAACTGAAGTGTTGTCAAAGGCAGCTCCTTATATTTCTGCCAGCTTCAGGTAACCATCCAGCACCATTTGACTTGCAATGGGTTTAGATTAAGTTATCATTTTTAAGTAGCTTTCAAGTTTAAGTCAGAGTACAATCTCGAATGCTAAAGCTGCTATCTTGCTGCACTGCTTGATGATATCTTACGATATGGTCATCCAGTTGGATAGAATTTTGGTGTTGCTAGAGAAATTCTCTGTTGGAAAATTACTCTGATAGTGTACTCCTCCCATAACTAATAGAAGTTCTCTGTTGGAAAATTAATTGAAGAAGATTACTATACGGCAATATAAATGAACACCCTGAATACAAAATTTCAGGTATTGGCACGTTAAACGGTCTATTGTTTTTCGTCAAACATATAGTCTACTTTTCTAAACAGTAATTAAAATTTATAGATTTATTAGATGCTTTGAATTCGTTTTAGATACTCTGTTCCTCTTGACTATGGCTTTTGTAAATTAGCATACCTAGATTTATTAGTGAGACCTGGACATACCTTAGACATTGGTTTGCTGTCGCAGTGAATATTTCCCTGTTCTGGAGAAGATGTGTCTGGAGGGTACTCGTTCTCAGGCAAAACATGCCGTTTCTGCCATTGCTTCGATGGCTGGATCGTCTGACAAATCTGTCTTTTCTAAATTATGCAAGGTTATTTTTTTATCGCAACCTGCGTTTATTTCTTTTACTCATATCTGTGCTTATTTCTCTTACTCTACACTACTTGATTACTTATCGATTTCTCAGATTAAAGGCATGTTATGTAACTAGCTTTTGAAGATTCTTAGCGTATAACTTTATTGTGCTTTATGTTCTTTGGAGCCTAACTCTTGGCGTAAGTGGAGTTTGTAAGTGACCATGTGACAACGATTTAGGGAACATAGCTTTGATATGTTAGAAAGCCTATTTTATGCAGATATCTTTCACCTCTCTACCTTTTAGTGATAGTCTTCCTTTCTAGAGAAAGTTGAGTGTTGATTGTCTTGTTTTCCTTTTACTCAGAAGCTCAGAGATTCTTTGCTGTGTGGACGGAAAATTCCAACAACTCTGCAATCTTTGGCATGTGTTGGGCAATATTCTGTCGTGGCTTTTGACAATATATATGAAGATATCAGTAGCTACGTATACAAAGTTTTTCAAGTAAGTGGCAAAATGTGCTATTTTCAAAAGCGCTATGAAGATATCCAGATGGTTCATTATTTTATATTGTTGGTGGTAATATTCATAGGATGAACCATCTGACAGTCAGCCTCCTTGTGATCAGTCTTCTGGTTGTTGTAACTCTTGCAAGCTAAAGGTAAGTGCTGGGGAAAGAAACACTTTTGCTTTTCGTTTATTTTGTTTCTTAGAAAGTTTAGGTCTTCAATGCAATTAAACAGTGAAACAAGTAGGCTATTGGTAATACTTCTGCTCAACATGTTCTAGATTTATGAGTACTTAGCATGAAGTTCAGCCTTTTTAGACTTTATTGCATATAGAATAGTGCTGCCGCATGTGAATTACAGTATCGTTAAGAATGTTTATTAGCTTAACAAAGAAGTGTAAGCCTTGATGTTTTAAGATTTTTAATTTGAGAAAAGTTCAACGAAGTTCTCATAACTGGCTTACGAGGATGACGGATGTCCAGTTTTGACATGTTGTCTTTCACAGATATATGGGCTCAAAACACTTGTGAAAAGTTTCTTGCCTCGCCATGGTAAAGTCGTAAGGAAAATCGATGACTTGTTAAACATTTTGAAGAAAACACTAAGATCACAAGGATTCGATGGCATCAAATCATGGTATGTTCTTTTGGCGCATTCTTGATTCTTGTTGACTTCTCATATGATCTAAGCTACTTACTTGCTATTGAAATTTGTAGCGATGACACGGGGGCACATGTTAGACTGGCTACTGCTAAAGCTGTTTTATTGCTTTCAAGGAAATGGGACCTACATATTTCTCCTGAACTTTTTCGTCTTACCATCTCGATGGGAAAGGTAAAAGGCGTTCCATCTTACTTCTTTTGGTCTCTTGTACTAGATACTGTGTCCATAAAGTTGGATTAGTTTGATGAGTTTATGGTGCACTTGATTGTCTTTCTGATCAGTTGCCTTTGTTTTCTGTCAGGACTCCAATGCTTTTATTACCAAGACTTTTCTCACCAAATTACACAAACTACTGATGGAAAATATGATACCCAGAAGATACGCATGTGCTTTTTCGTTTTCCGTCTGTGGTCCATGCAGAGATCTGCAAAATGATGCAAGTTGCTAATACTTCTCACTCTAAGATGGGAATATTTCGGTTGTTTTGAGCACTTTAGGTTTTCTGATAATTTTCTCGGCTTTTGTTCAGTCACTTAGATACATCAATGGATTTATAAGAAATGCTACAATAGAATATCGGGAAGGTCGGGATGTAGATCAACGTGAATCGCTCACTGATCGTCCAGCTTACATCATAGTGTTCCTGATCCATGTTCTTGCACATGACCCGGATTTCCCTTCAGAAGACTGCATGGATGAGCATGTTTATGCTCGATTTTGTGGGTAATAGCTAAGTTCCTATTATTGGTTATAATTGGTCTCTGTTTGAATTTTTGTACTTACATTTTCCCTTTGGCAGCCCTATGTTGTCGGTCTTACAAAGGCTACTTAGTGACAAGGAAACAGCCCCTTTCTTGTTTGGTATCTTACGTGCAATTAAAAGAGCTGAAGATGCTGTTGATGCTTGTAAAACTCCTGTAAGTGTGACGTGATAGCACTGAATAAACATATGCTTCTTTTCCATACGTACGCCAATATGATAATGCTTTGCACTGCAGAGGCTGCATATTCTAGCTGATATTGGTTATTCAGCTGTCAACACATTAAAATGTATTGCCGCCACTTCACCACAAGCTCCACGGTCAATTTTGCTACCATCATCGCTGTACAAGCTAGGCCTCACTAGCATGTCAGACAGCCAGGCAAGTCCTGCATTGCGTCAATAATGCTCAACTTGTGACATTAGCTTACATTTTATGTTTTTGACACTCTGCAGAACAAGGCTAAGTTTCATACTCGAAATGCTTTGGAACAAAGTTTCATGGAAAGAGTAGTTCATATATTCCGATCACATATCTCTCCGGTATTTCTTTTACCGTCCTTTTTCCATTTACTTGTATTATACTTTGATTCCTGATCCTTTTTCTACCAATTTGAAATCTTTCCAAGCCTGATCAGAGGTGTCAAGAAGATACCCCAGCAGTTGTTTTGGAGGATGGAGATTTACCTCTATTATTGGGCAATCAAATCGAAACCTCAATGACTGGTTCAACGGAAGCCAGCAAAAACAACACTAGGTGTAGCAGGAAGCGCACTCATTTAGGGTTGCCTGAAAGAGGAACTACTTCCAGAGAGATGAAGAATGTTACTTCCAAAAAGTGTAAAACAGTAGAAGGAGGAGAACATATTTCTCGTAATTCCACATCTTTGAGAACAGTTGAGTCCGAAATTCCTAAAAAGAAGCTCGAGAGACACAGTACTCGTTCAAAGGAGAGCGTTGGAGCTAGTATCAGCAATAATGTTACATCTTCCAAACCCTCCGGGGTAGTATCTACGTCAAAGGTATATTTATAACTTTTTTTGGACCTTTATATAACTATCCTTATCTTCCTTTTGATACTGTTTAATGATTGTCTCAGGATACCAGCAACCACGGCGAAGCAATAATTGGGCAGCGGATTAAATTACTCTCCCCCGCTGATGGATGGTTAGAAATTTTCTTATAGACAGTCGAAAAAATATATGATGGAGTTTTCGTAATTGTTTTGATCATTTTTACCAGTTTCCATCACGGCACTGTTGAAAGGTTTAATTCTAAAAGCAACTCTCACAAGGTATGCCTGTGACTTCTTCTAAGTTCATATGAAGGCATCATTAGTATTTTCCTTTCAAAGAATCTTCCGATTCTAAGCCATGTACATGTAGGATATACATCTTTACATGGCTTTTCCTTTTCCTCATTCTTTACCTATTTGTAGTAAATCCCATGAACTTCTGTATTTTCTTTGATGCAGATTGCTTTTGATAATGGGGATGTTGAATTGGTGTGCTTAGACAGCGAGAGTTGGGAGACCCTGAGCCATGAATCCATGGGACAGCAGGTAACGGGAATGGTGATGTATAGTATAATTCATCATTCAAGCACTAACATCTTGGAATCCAACGAAAATGAACTTGACACAAGTACAGTAATGTAGCATTTATTTATGTTTGGCCTTTTTTGTTATTCAGGAAATATTAGGAAAGGAGACAGAATCTTTTGATTCACGGTGAGTTACAATCAACCGAGCTTTCATTGAACTTCTGATTACTCCTTTTCTCTGTGTCATCTGCAATGATGTAGCGAGATACTCACTCTGCTTTTATGCAGCGTCCCTGAAATTACAAGAAAGCAGCAGCAAAACAAAAAAAAGTTGCCTACCAAATTGAATCATACAACAGGTAAATGGTTACAAACTCCTCCTCAGTTTATACTTTACTATTTTTGATTTTGCTTAACGCTACTTCAATTATCGAGTTGAGATATTGGGATCATTGTTGTCTTGCTAAAACCATCTGGTGGGAACTTAAAACAACCATTGATCCTCATGAATGATCCGCCTTAGTCCTTTTCTAAAAAGTGAATAGAGATGTTCAGATTTTTTGATTGAGTTTGTTATGTATTTGGGTTTTGCAGGAGAAGAATCAGTCTCAGAAGTAACCAACACAAGTGACAACATTGTAAGCCTTCTCTTATAAGACACAACTATCCTGTATTTTTCCCTTTGTCAATATGCTCAATGATCATAACACTAAATAGAATTCGGATTGGTAGTTAAATCTTAGAGCTGAAGTGATTTGCTGGTCAATGTCTGTTGCAGGGACTTAGAAGAAGTCGGAGACAAAGAATGTCTTAGGAACATGATATGCTTGCATCTTCTTCCTACTTCTTTTATATAATGTTTATAATAACCTCGTGCAGAAATAATTAACGAATTGTGGTTAAAGTTTTGAGTTTCAGTGCCTTTTTTTTTTTACATTGTTGGGTCTTCTTTTGTTCTCTTATACTTCTATTAACCTATGAGGTAAAAAAAATACTCAAGAGATTTGGTTGTGAAATTAGGTCAGAAAAGAATGACAAATTGAGTGTTTTATGGAATGAGATTGATTTATTTGGCGTACCAACTGGGAACATTGCATTGCACTGCTCGTTTTGTCAAAATCAACAACACACACATCCAACGGTCCAAATCAGCAGTGATGACAATTGTTCAAGACCTCCGAAAGAGGGATACATACATACATGGTATACTCACATTACATCCTTGAGTTAGTAGCTAAGGTATCTTTCAAACATTATTACTCAAAGCGTTTCCTTGACTCTCATTGCATTTACTGAACATGACTTGGAATATCATTGTTGTAGAGAGTGTAATGGCTACTAGTGGGAGTGGATATGGGTCTCGCTTAACGCTCACTGATACTTTGAACAAGATTAAAAAGGGCACAAAGGGAGATGTCACAGCACTAAAGCCCACTATGATGACTTGCTACTCTCCAATCTTTGGTGGCTCAGTACACAAGTAGAAATCTTTATGTAGTGAACAAGGCGGAATACTAATCATCTAAGGTTCTATGGTGTAGTGGTTAGCACTCTGGACTTTGAATCCAGCGACCTGGGTTCGACTCCCGGTAGGACCGTATTGTACAATTTTTTTATTTCTATGGTTCATCCAACTTCGTAATCAACGGATAGTTTTAGCATAAGCACAACAAGCTTTCACATTTATCAATTACAACAAGCGAATATCATGAACTATATCACATGCAAGAAAAGCCATCAAGAACATAGAAAAAAAAAACACCAAACCAATCACTGTTTTGGTTTAAATTCCATATCTATTTATGGAACTCGATAACAGAATAGGAATAAGTATGACAAATAACTTCAGACCGGAGAAAACCTGAAGCAAATGCTAATTTCTCAAACTGTGAAAGAGATCTCTCTTTACCATTTGAGCATAGTGTTAACATCAACAAGTCCATGGCAAACAAGTCCATGCCACGCTTAGGTTCTACTGGTGTAATCATCTCTACAAGGATCACTTTTCATTTTTCAGAGAAGACTCTTCCAGCAATTTTTCAAAAGCTTTATGCAATGTTCGTCCGTCCAATCATGTAGTATTTACTGCCAATAATTAAATCACTTTATTTTGGAAATTAGTACTTTAGTTAGCCACAAAATATCAAATTTTTATATATATGATAAACTTATTTTCATAAAGATGGCATCTCCCTTTGGAACCTCTATAAACATATCTCCGGAGACATGCTCAACTCCTACAATCAGTAATATTTAAATTAAATATTTAGTTACAACAAGTAATTACTAAAATTAAAACTTCAATACAAAACTTATTGAGTAGTTCTTGTACCTGGATAAAATGGAGCATCGGTTAAAACCTGAGCTAAGTCAAAATTTATACCCTTGATATGAGGATACTTGGAAGTGATTAAACCTAATATGGTGCCAGTTGATGACGCCAAGCTCCAAGGCAGCTTGGATTGTTAAAGGTTCAAAATTCATAAGGGGGATTATTAAAATATACGTATTTTATGTAATTTTCATTAAAAATCTGGCTTTTTAAGAAGTGTTACGAGCTTTATGGTATATTAAACATCCAATTTATATCAGAATTACTTACCTTACATTTAATTTTTATAAGAAAAAAAATTAATATAATATTGAAAAAAATTAGAAAAATAAATAATTCATCTGCAGACAATTACCAAATAGAAGAAGGCTAATAATAGAAAAAGAAAAAAAAAGGAATGGAATGGAATGGAATGGTTGATGTTAAGTCTTGATATTATTTTTATAACACTTTCGAATGAATGGGCAACGTTCAAGATACTACAAAAATTGAAAAACATGAAAACGAATTGGGGATGTCACTAGACACCAAAAAAAGAAAGAAAATGATCTCACCAAATTTCTTATTGCTGAGCCTCCAAAACGAGAAAGTGGTGTAACCACACCGGAGCATTGCGGGCGATGTACGACTGGTACAGCAGATCACCAGTGACACACAAGACAATAGCAGCAGCAGCTTCATTGCGTTTAGGAAGAGCGTGATCCAAACTCCATGAACATCAATCAAAGCTCCTATTGCTGAGCCTCCAAAAGCGAGAAAGTGGTGTAGCCACACCGGAGCATTGCGGGCGATATTACGACTGGTGACGCAAAATCACGCGTGACACTCAAGGCAATAGCAGCGGCAGCTTCATTGCGTTCAGGAAGAGCGTGATCCAAACTCCATGAATCTATTTCTGTTAATAGGAAAGAGATAGTGTGGCGAATATGGCTGAGGCTAAGGTGATCATCAGGCTTCTGAAAACGTCTTGTTGGCTCTCCGACGAAGTCTCAAAGATAATATTTGAGAAATGAAGATTGTGTAGACACTCAACCGCCCAATAAAAAGCCCACACGTCTGCTTCTGTTTTTGTGCGTATGCAAGAGTAGGCGCGACGACTATGCATGATTGTACATCTATTTTCATCACGTAAAATCCATGAATCATCACTAAGATGATTTGAGTTTACCCATGAGGATCTAACATTACATTTAAGGAACCCATTGGGCGGTTTTTTTCATCGAACCATATCTGTACCAACATCACCCACCTCGTTCTTAATTCCTGCCAAGGTATCAAACCAAGTGGATTCTTCTTCATAGGTTTTCTTAGCAATAAAAGAAGCCTCAAAAACTTTGTTTTAAAAAACAAAAACATTTCTAGCCTTCCAAATTTTCCAAATCAATTATGGAAAAACGTTTCTCATGTGAATATCCATAGATGAGCTCTTAGAAATCTTGATCAAGTGCACAAAATTAAAAAAATGGAAGTCCAAGAGAAACCGCCTCAAGGTACTGGCAAGTTAGATCGTTAAAAGGAAGTCTTGATATTAAACCCCAAAAGGAAATGTTCAAGTGCCCTTTATTTAATTAAAAACAAAAGTAAGGACTTCTAAAATGTTATATGTTATAGTATGTTATCATGCCACTATATCAAAAACAAATCTTTCAGTTGAACTAACAGGATCCGTCGGTCTACTACATGCGAATGTTTTTGACGTGTTTTAAGTTCTTATATGTTTCTTCCTTTCTTTATCAAAAGAAAACAACAACCACGTGAATCAACTCATCAATAAAACAAAACTACAAAATTTTCAAATTTTTTGTTGAAATTTGTGGGTTAATCCATACGAAAAGATTAAGTTTTTCGATAAATGCTTTATATATTAAAGTTTAGTCTCTTTAGTGTTTTTAAAAAATACTTAACTACACTCTAAATTCATATTATTGTATCTTAAACCTATTTTCATGATACATAGACATCATTCTAATTTTTTAATGGGCAATGTATTTAAAATTCATATACCACCTAATAAATGGACTTAAACCCTATTAAAATTTTATTTTCTAAAGAAACGGAAACTTTTAGGGTCTCAAACCTTTTTAAATTTCATATTATGTCAGTAAATAATGAAGCTATGCAGTAAAATAAAATTGCAAAATTTTTAATTTTTTTTTTTGAATTTGTGGGTTAACCCCTACGAAAA
>JABAYD010019329.1:0-35976 GCA_014822095.1 Diplotaxis tenuifolia
TTCTAATAAAGTTATTGGTGTGTGCTTGTGTATTTTGTCTCTCTGATTTATCTTCTGCATTACCTTATTGTGGTGTCATCTTTGCACTAACAAATTGCTCTATTAACCCCATTTTTTATATGTCAATCTTTGAAAGACCTACTCTATTTTTATTTTAGTTTTGAGAAACATCAGTTTTTTCTTATCTTTTTTTTCTTATTCTTTATACGGTGCTTCTTTTTTCTCTCAGTCTCCTTATTCGTGTACGTTTCATTTTCTACAATTTCATGATAACAACAAAGAGAGCCAACTTTTCTCATGCCCCTATTTTGTTAGAACCAATCTCCTATGCCTTCACTTGATCTCTTATACCTTTTTATTATAATTATTTTTTGGATCAAAATTTAAACTCCCAAAAAAAAATCCTCCTCTCTCTCCAAAACTAAACCCTAACCCCCTTATGGATTAGTGAACCCATGGCAAATATTTAAATTATATACCTTTCAAATACAAGAAAAAATATTTTAAAATCGATTTTAATCATATTTTGATAATTTTCGTGAAAATATGAAAAACAAGTTTTACGATTTTTTAAATATTTTTATCAAATTCTAGAAATCACATAAAAAAGATTCACGTGTCTAGTTTAATTTTATAATTTTTCTTTTTACATATAAAACTAAAAGGAAAAATGTGTCCTAGAAAGATTAAATAATGAAATATAGGGGCACTGGAGGAGATGTCTCCAACAAAGAATATCAACTATGGCGGTTTAATCTTCTATCTTATCTCCTTTATCTTCTGCCTTCTCTCCTTTTATTTTTCTTCTGAGATCTGTCGTAGGTGTTGAAAACTCCGTCCTTGATGGAAACCGCCATTAACGATTCCACAAGTGATAAAAACAGTAGTAATAACCGTTGAAGATGAAGGAAACGGCTGCAATGGTGATTTCTTCTACTTCTCATGTTACAGATCTGGATTTGTTCTCCTTCTCATGTTCTAGATCTAGATTCAGTATTACTAACTTGCAAAACTAACTCAGTAGTACTTAGTATAACTCAGTCGAATTCGGTATAACTTAGTAGTACTCACTAAAACTAGTATATCACAGTATAACACAATAGAACTCGGTATAACTACATTCAGTAATACTCAGTGTAACTACATTAAGTATAACTTGATATAACTCATTATAATTCGGTATAACTCAATATAACTCATTGTTACAAGTATAACTGAGTATAACTCAGCATCAGTATTACCCAGTAAAATAAAGTATTACTTAGTACAACTAAGTAAACCTATACGGAATAACACAGTATCCAAAATTCAAATTTTGAACTTTCGAAATTTTCAATACTGATTTAAAAATACTAATTTCTAAAAACATGAAAGGGTAAAATTGGATATTCATATTTCATTAAAACCATAAAGGCATAGGAAATTTAAAAGACCCATAGGAAACTGCTTAATGACATATGGGGGCATGAGAGGTGATGATTCCTACACACCTCATCATCGTAGCTCTTATTTTAGGCTTGGCAAGTTTTGAGGAACTTCGGCACTCATGACCCATCCTCGGGTCCACATATATATATGTTACTAGCATATTAATTGTTGATAACAATGAGAGTTTATTTTAATTTTAGTTATTTTAGGTAATTTATTCTCTAGCTAATTTATGTATTTCTTTATTATTATATAACAAATTTCATTAGTGTGTAACTAAAATAGATATTAGTTTTAAAGTATTTTCAAAAAGATTTCTTTTATCATAAGTTTAAAGTATTTTCAATAAATTTTTGCTTGTATTTTAAATATATTAAACAATTTCAAGTTTAATTTAATTTAATTTTATAATTACTTTATTTTAATATTTTGTATGACTTTGACTGTTATGGTTTATTTACAAAAAAAAAAGAAAATAAAAATATGAAACAAAAATAATAGCTAGAGTGTTAGATTTTTGTAAATAAAACCATTGTAAGTTATGCATGTTAAATGTATATTTAGTTATTATGTCAGAAGAAAGAAGAGATGAGGTGCAAAGGTAATAGAAAAATAGTGTTGTATAACTGAATCTTATCAATGTCATTCAAAATCAATGTTAAAAGGGTTTTCTGAAAAAATATTGTTTTGTAAATTAATCCGTGAACTCAAGAATCCATGGGTCAACCTTCCAAGTACCAATCAAACCGCAATATACCCCTCGACTGCATATATGTGTATTTAACTGTGTATAATTTTAACAGTTTTCAATAATACGTCATTTTAACACTTTAATGAAAAAAAATGTGTAGAGACTAATTTTTTAATGAAAAAAATGTGTAAAACTCCGGATTAGATACCTTAAAACTTATACGCAATAAGCATGATGTATTACCATTTCAGACAACAGATATATTTTCTTACTTAACAACCGTAATTATATATATTTCTAATTTTATTCAGGTCTTATCGGCTTCTAAATTAAACAACCCCAATTGTATATATGATTTCTACATTTTTCATTAAAAATTAGTGCTAAAATGACGTAGTATTGAAATTGTCAAAATTATACTTAGTCAAATACATATATATACAGCCGAAGGTTATATATTGTTGTTTAATTGGCACTTGGAGAGTTAATCCGTGGATTTTTGAATTCGCGGATTAATTTGCAAAACAAAACCATATTGAGGATTTTTTTTTTGCAGAAAACCCATATTAAAAGCCAAAATGTAGAAATGTATAGAAAATCAGTTGAATGAATTCGGATCAGGCCCGACTCTTTTTTTCTTTTTGAGCAACACCAGGCCGGACTCTAGTCCTGTGACGGAGGTGTATTTGCCATTTTTTTATTTTTTCTAGTTTAGATTAGTGGCCCAGTTTTTGTTTTTAAGAATTTGTCTGAAGAAATAGATCTCAATATTCTTTTTACCCTAGGGCCATTTTATGTTTGAGACGGGCCGGCTCCGGACAAGTGACAAACTTTTAAATGCAGCATACTTCAAGCAATGGAAACACAGAAAACTTTCACTAGTTCGCCATATCAATGAGCTTCCATATCACATTTCAGAGAAATCAAATCATAAAGTCTGCTCTCAATCAAATAACCATTGAACACTATCCCTTTAGTAACTAGATTACTTAAAACTGTACATAAGAGAGACTCTGCAGGTCATCCTGAGAATTTCTGAGAAAAGTAAGGGCTGTGGGTATTGTAAGATTCCTTCTTCCTTTCATTTTTTTTCCAAAAAGGTCAGCGCCAGATTCTCAAGGTTCTATACCAGGAAGATTCTATGCACAAAAAACTGTATGCTTATATAATGAATAGGAAAAAAAAAATCTGTCTATCAAAGTCGATTATATAGTGAGGACTTGTCCCCTCCATCCGTTTTCAATGAAAACATCCTTAAAGAAAGATCGCAAAGACATGCAAAACAACTGGTCTAAAGAATGATAAGAAAACAGTAATTGTTTCTCAGAAAAAAAAAACATAAACAATCAGGCAAGGCTCATGTTGCAGCATCTTATGTTTATATATAAACCATATTTTACATATAGCGGGGAAATCACTAAAGTCTAAACAATAAATGGACCTCACCCAGAAACAACAAAAAAATTATGAAAACAATAATGATATGGCAATTCGGCTACAGTGCCAGACCACTCAATCCTCCCACGCATTCCATCTCCAACCCAATCCAACTCGATCAACGCACACCTAATCTCCGTCTTCGTCTTAGCTACAGAATCACTCTCGGGCCACAAAACCGCCATCTTTCCATTGTATTCTGCCATTATAGCTTCATGAAACTTAACATCAAGTGTCTTAACATCATTACACCCAACACCAAAGACTCTCTTCCATATCTTACGCTTAGCATCAAGCCACATCAACCCATCACGAAAATAGTAAGCATAAAGCAAATCAGCAACTACACACATGCACCAGATAACATCACTTGGCATCTTCACTGTCTCCAGTATTCTACCTTGTCTCGCATTGTACACACTGATTCTCCCAGTCTCAGCAGAATAAACTTTCCATTCAAGTGACGCACTTAACTGTTTTATTAGTCCGCGTTGAAAACTCCTCAAAAACTCCTCTCGTCAGGACTCTCACCAACTTTCCAACTTCGCCTTTTTGGATCATAAACCTCGACTTGGATCTTGTTTAAGCACCCTCCTATCACGTATATCTTCCCATTGATTACTCCCACAACGGAGCCACAAGTTCGAGCAACCTTCATGCTTGGTCCTTGTGATATCTCTCCAGAACGAGTGTCAAGTATCCAAAGATCCGAAGAAGGTTCGAATGATCCACCAACGAAAAATATCTTTGATCCAACCGCGACAGCTGAAGAATGGTACATAAAAGGATGAGAAGGGAAGGTAACCGGAACCAGTCCGTACTTATAAACCTCCTGTTTTGATCTCTGAAACGGACGGAGAGTGAACCAATGTTGGTCGGTCGTATCAGGAGGAACATCGTTCTTTTGGAAGAAGACATAGATGGACTTTTTAGGGAGGGAAGATCGCAAACGGTGGAGCTCAGCAGAGCGAACAAGAGACCTTAGGGTTTTGGAAACGTAAGAGAGGTTTAGGTCATAGCTTTGTGGGACGAGGAATAAGCACTGCAAAACTATTTCTTCGGGCAACCATGAAAGTGAGGGTGACGACGGATCATTGTTATCTTCTCGTGGTGTCTTACCGGCGATGAATGAGGATAGTTTTCTGATTTTCATCAGAGGACGTGACATTACTGGGTGAGGAAGAGAAAAATTAAAGAACTTAATAGGATATTTACCTATTTATTAACTTTGTACAGTATATATATGTATGTATATATGTTATTAGGGATTCCAATTTACTTTTCCTGATTAGTGTATTGCTCATGACGTTAAAAAATATTATAATTTTTTTTTGTAATTTCTTCTATTTTTTTATCTATTTTTACTTTTTTTTTACCTTAAAACATAATAAAATTTGACAAATATTTTGTTTTCTTATTTTAAAAAATATTAAATATGAAATAAAAAACTAATATTGGTTGATAAACTTGGAAGTTCATCTTAGATGGTGAACCTAAGAATAACTTTTTAAAAATTTAACATTCTGAATGATTTTCCAAACAGACTATGCAAATCAAATTGATAACTCCGTATCCATATGAACAACATAGGACGGTTGCATCCTGGCACTACGTGCTAGACTATCCATCTTTGTATTTAGCGTTCTGGGAATATAAATGATCTCTGAGTGTGTGAAATTTTCTTTAAGGAGCTTTATGTTGTCGAGACAATTTGCGAACGCCGGCCATTTCTCTGGGGCATAAACCATCCTCACCAACTGAATACAATCCGTCGTAATAGTGACATGGTATTGACGCAAATTCCTCGTACTTTCCATAATCCATATTATAGCTTCCATCTCTGAATGCCAGGGCGATAGACTCGCTCTCGTTTTTCGCGCCCCCATTAAACCCTGGAAACCTGGAAAAGTACTATACCACCTATGTCCCGAAAATTTTTCTTTTGCTTTCCACGATCTGTCAGTGAAACACCAACGCCTCGGTATCTGTGGTAACCTTATCTCATTAACCTCCTGCAGGATATGAACATTTTGGTTTATTAATGCTTGGGCCTACTCCCATAAAATTGATTCCGCCTCCGCCAACTTCAGCGTATCCATAGGATCCACATCAATGTTACTAAATGTCTTATTGTTCCTTACCTTCCAGAGATACCACAAAATCCAAACAAACTGATGATCCTCCATTGCTGGTCTTACTCTCCAATATATATGGTCAATATTTGTAAGCAAAGCATGAGTAGGAAGAAAATATTGCATGGAGGGTATCTTAGAGAGTGCCCAAACTTGAACAGCTGGAGAACATTCAAAAAATACATGGTTAACTGACAACTCAGTAGCTCCACATCGCGCACATTGTATATCTCCTTGAATGCCCCTACACCGCAGGTTTTTCTTTACCGCAAAACATCCCGTTACAATCGTCAAATAAAATGTTTCATCTACGGTGGACAGCGCAGTTTCCAAGCATGAGCTTATATATATATTGCGTTGTTACCACCTTTCTTTTTGAAATATTCTCCCGCCAACAAGATATCCTTTGCATGGACTGACCTCCCGACATCTCCGTAAGAGACCTTGCTTCCTCCATGTGAACACATGACCACATAAAACCCCATCCAAAAATACATTACATTCATATATGTTTGGTGTAAAGAAACCAAACACTTGAACTGTTAAATTGAAGTGAAGAAATGGTCACTTTAGTTTAATGAGCAAAGCTTGGTCCTAAACTCCATGAGAAGCCTTTCCTTCGCTTATGGAGTCACCAAGACTTGTGGAGAGCTATGGCAAAGCTCTAAGAGGGTCTACACTGAAGTAAGAAGGCATTGGAAGAGTTTAGAGTGGATATGGTCGAATAGAAGTGTTTGGGCGAGGCCGTACGGATTTGGTACGGATGTGTACGGATCCGTACGGACCAGCTCGACCCGAAACTTCATTCCTCGACCATTTGAGCACAAATTGGGTTTGTGCAAGTTTAGGGTGAAATGTGTACGGACCAAACCCTAATCCGTACACATCCATGGTACCTTGGAGCTTAAGGAAAGAAGGAAACATATTTGACCTTAAGAAAAGAAGAAGTTGGCCGGAAGCATCTTGAAGAGGATCCGGAAAGATGCTCCTTGTCTTGACCATTGGAGATAAGGGGTGGCAAGGTCTTTAGCTCTTTCTGGTCAAGATGTAAGCTGTCTTGTGCTGACCAAAAGGAGAAGCAACAAGACAATCCCCGTCCAAGGTTACTATTGAAGAAGCATGCGGCTGTTCTGGTCCAAGTATTTCAAATTAAGGCTCCACTCTTCCTTTGACCTCACATGCTTGTAATAGTGGCTTTGTAAACCCTAATGCCTTTACCATTTCTCTATTTAAACATTGTATAGGCGTGTATAAGCCTTAAGCTGAGAGAGTCTCTCTTCTTCATAAACTTTGTTACTATTGAATCTAAGTCTCTTGGTTACTAAATCTCTAAGTCTTTGTTACTAAATCTCTGGTTCTCAATCTCTTATTCTTAAGTCTCGGTTCTAATCTCTCTAAGTCTCTCTCACAGATCTCTCTTCCATCAATCTCTCTTCCACTCATTCTCTCATTTCTCTTTAACTCTCATCCGCATTTCTTGTTCATCACTCAAAGGCACTTGAGCTCTGAAAACCTTTTATGAACAACCTTACACCATACTCTTTCATTACTCCTGGACCAGACAAGGGTTGAGAAACAACAGAGCCAAGCAGACCAAGATTCACATTAGAACTCTCACCACTCCACCAGTAACCCAATCCAGAAGACCTATTTTTCTTATGTGCTTGGTTTAAAGAGACCAAACACTTAACTGACCATGATTGATGAGAAACAGAATCCATAAAGCCAAAATACATAGTAAAACTCTCACCACACCACCGTTAATCCAAAGAAATCGTTTTATTCCAAAGCAAGATCTTATCATACGATCTCAGATAATACAAGAAAAAAAATAAAACTCTGGATACAACCAGAGCCACAAATAAAAATACTGCTCCACGAGCTTATTTTACCAAACAAAACGATAAAAAAATGAGCACCACGAGCTCGCGACATTCCTTCAGTGCTTGTATCTCCATAAAACTTCTAAGGCTTGTAGGAAGTAGGCGTTGGGTTTAATGGACCCTTTTCCTCTTTCTGTTTCACTCCTTCTCCTTGACAGATTGCCGGTTTGGTATTTGTATGCTTGCGAGTAGAAATGAGAGCTTGCACCATCCTTGCCTTCGTAGAAGCCTCTGCAATAGAAGATGATTTAAACAAACTCTTCCTCACCACCTTCTTTTTCTCTTCATCTCCCAAGTCCGACTCATGTTCTTCCAAATCACTGAGTGGTGCCTCATCCAGGTTAAAATCACTCAACCCTTCCTGAACCTTATTCCCTCCCACATCCTCATCAGCTCTTGAAAACCATCATCCTCACTAGCCACGCCTATATTCTTTATCAACTTACTTTGATCCCCATCTAGGTCCATTCCGCTTTCTCCAACATCATTGTTCTCATCTCCTACTAAAGCATCATTAACTACATCTAAGCCATTCTCCTCCTCCTCAGGGTTTGAAATTACTTTTTAACATCCGCGAGAATGATCGATGGGTCCATCGGTTTGGCTTGTGGCTCAGAGCGACTCAAATGATTACTCCGCTCAGTAATCCTCTGTTCATGATGCTGAGCATCTCCCTACACGAAGTTCCCCATGTCTTGCTCCTAGGAATGGTCTTCTTCTCTCCTCTGAGATATAATCTCTTTGCTGTTCAACACATGAGCGCCGGTAATTGCTTCTGTGAGATTGATGTTTGTAGCTAACCTTATCTGATACCTTGACCCATTGTGACTCATTCTCTTCATGCATCTTCCCTTCCCTTTTCCCTTATAATCCTTGTAATCTTTTCCCCTACTCTGCTGATCACCTTCTCCATTAACGAAAACACCTTTGTAGCTTCGAGCTAGATCTTCGTGTCTGCTAAGAGGCAATTCCCTGATCTCTTTATTCATGTGAGGGCTCTTTGTGTTTAAAGGACAATGATCCACACCATGAGAGAGCCGAGAATAAATCCCACAATACCCAAATAGTTTCTCATATTTCAAAGTTATGAGAGATTCCCCACCTTCATGAAACTCTCCTCCAGAAAATATCCACCATTCTATCAAAAACTCCTTGCAGCCATCGACAATCACCTTGATTCTACCATAATCCAGGCCGACTTCCACCGTCTCTCCAAGAGCATCATCAATACTTTGGAACGTTGGAGCATCCCAAAACTCAAGCGACACTCTCATAACCTTGTTCCAAAAGGGAATAGCATAGGGGAATCTCGTTGGCATTCGTGGTTGCCAGCGAGCAAACGCAAGCATCCAGTAATCAAAATGAAACAGTTGGGACTTGAGAACCATCTCAATATCTTCGTCCTCCACAAAGTCAAACTGAAACCTTCCTAACCCCAAATCCGTTCTTGCCACACGGTCTTCCACCTTCCACATCTTGGGGAGCATCACGATCAGTGCCTTCACGTCTTGTTCTGCAGGATTCATACACTTCCCGATTAGAGTCTTATCATATTGTTTGATAAGCTCCGTGTTATCAAAGTTTGGAACTGAGATCTTCAGCCTCTTCCTAGTACCATCCACACTGTTAACATCGCCTGATGTACCAACCAACTGACTCCGAGAAATCGCAACTCGAATGTGAAAGTTGTAAGAGAGAAATGTAGATAGTGTGTTGAACCCTGCAGTAGCTACTCTTCTTTTATAGTCTCTCCACCAGTGAATCTCAATTAAACCCATAAATCTCTGAATGATTCGACAAATCCCCTCGCTTAATATGTGATGATGCCCCTTGCTATATTTTCCTTTCCCCAAAACACACACTACTTTCCCATCCTGATCCAGATCGTACTAATTGATATTTTTTTCTAGCTCCAAAATAAATGATTCCCAATAAATGTTGAAAGAATTACCATGAAGATCTTGGACTGAATATAATGTGATCCATGTTCCTCCTTGAACGATTCCACTCACCTCTCGAAATAAAACATATCTCCTTTGGTTCCTAACTTTCCTTTTTGTTCGATATCTCCTTCAAGATCGTGAACATACCGCCGAATAATCCAATTAACCTTTATCCAAATCTGTGTAAAGACCACACGATGCCCATAGATTACCGTCGTAAATCCCTCTGTTCCCGGATCCCAATCGCGACTCTCCATCAAACCCTAGCAAACTGTCATCGTCGCCATAGCTGTTGCCCCTTATATATCTTATACATATTATTAATATTAAAACATATACTACACAAAAATTGACATCATAAATAGTTTCTCTATATTAGAACTTACATATTATAATAATATAACATAGAAGACAATAAATATGATTTACATATTATATATACTATGTTTTGATCAAATTCATATAAATTATTATTAAGCTATAATATAAGATAAAAAGATCACATACCTACGTCGATCTTAGGTTACTTACTATGTATGGTTTTTGGTTATTAATTTTTATTGGTTATATGACACATAAACATAAGTAGTCACTGCTCAGTAAAAAAGTTAATTGTTGGAATTTAAATTTGGTTTTGGTCGGGAACGCCTCAATAACATAGTTAATGATCGGAATTTTAAATTTTTCTCTAAGGGAGGTAAGGAGGTGGTGCTTAAATTAGTAGTCACTTCTCTACGAAATCATAGTATGTCCTGTTATCGAATCTCTAAAGCAGTCACCTCAAAACATACGAGCGCGCTGGCATGACTTTGGTGGAGCTCAGGTTGAAATACAAGGATAAATTTTGGGACAAACTTTGTATCAGTAAAAATGAGGGAGGTCTGGGGTTCAAAGACCTTTCGAATTTTCGATCTTAGGGAAACAATTATGGCGTTTGATCGAGAAACCTAACACTCTTTTATTTTCTTGAGTTTTAAAAGGATGGTATTTCAGGAATCCTTCGCCTTTGGAAACAATCCATTCATACTCTCCATCCTATAGATAGTGCAGTATGATTTCAGCTACATCTCTGGTTAGCGAATGACTAATCAAAATGATGGTTCAGGATCATCTAGATTATATAGAATGATCTTTGGCTCTAAACCACTTGCCCGAGACCAGCAAACAGTAATTATCAATATTTCTACACGGATCTCACTGTGTATTCACTCATTAATTCATCATCACACACTTGGAACTCTCAGGTAATTTGGTCCTTGGTGGAACAGGAGGATGCAAAGATAATGGAAAGCATACCATTAAGTAGACATCGACTGATGGATCAAGATGGATGGTATTTCACCATTAATGGGAGACGACAAAATCAGGATATCAAGTGAAACATGTATACCTAGACAGAGAAAGATTACAGCAGTGTTTGGACCCACGGTAACCCCTTTAAAGGTTTATTCATGGAAAATCTGCTGACCAATAAAAATAAAGCATTTTATCTTGTAATTGGTATCGGATTGTATACCAGTGAAAACAAATTGCAAAGTAGGGGTATGCAAGGTGATGTTCAGTAGGCACGATGTGGAGCCAATGAAAAATAAGTTAATCATGTATTTTTGAATACCCTCATGCGGTACCAGTCAACACCCTCTCTAAAGTACCATAGAATCCGAACGTTATCCCTTCCCAGTTGCTGTTTACAAACATGGACTACTTATAGTGGAGGATGCCCTATATATAGACTATTAGCGTATATGATGGTTTGGTTTATTTTAATTGTGAAATGGTTATTGAGTCTGTAAACCGGATTAAATTGGAACTTACTTTTTGTATATTGAGTCTGCAAACCGAATTAAACCGGAACTTACTTTTTGTATAAGTAACGTTTGTAACAGAAAGATCAATAACAGAAAATCATTTCAATCTCGTCTTCTTCAGCTTTGCTAATAAGAAAAAGTGTTTTATAATTCGAAGGACTTTCCGAACAAAGGAAATCGGCACAAAACTTGGGAATTGTCATCTCGGAAAAACGAACGAAACAATCTCCGATCAGACGATTGCCCAAGTTAAGCGGAGAACCGCAAAAAAATGTATCTGCCACACTACGAGCAGGTTCGACCGAACCAGTTCGGCGTACGACGAGCCGAACCAGCTGGTTCAGCTCGCCGTACGGCGATCTTGTGATCACGAACCAGCTCGCCGTACGGCGAGCTGATCATCACAAATCAGCTCACCGTATGTCGAGCTGTCTGTCCCGAGCCTCGCTCCCCCGCATTCTCGACACAAGGCATATGTCCTTCGATTCGATCGTGACTGAACCATGATTGAAACGTCCGTCGATTTGTTTCACCATTCGAGTTTTACGATAAAAATCGTAAAAGTCTTCTTTTCTCGCAAGAATTCGGGAAGATCGTATAAAACGGCAACGATTAAACGAAACATCATACATTGTAAAACTATACGATTAACTCGAGACGTTTTATGAAAACGGCATCGTATCAGGAACGATCTCGTCTAAAATCGTTAAACGTTTTTATCGCAAAACGGCTCGGAAAGTCCTAAAAAGCGATAAAAACCTAATCACGATTTAGACGAAATCCAGCCCAAATGGTTTGACCATTTACTTGCAGAAAGAAGATAAATGTCAAATTTGAAGATAAATGTCAAGTTTGAAGATAAATAGAAGATTTTCGAAGATAAATGGAAAGATCGAGATAAATGAAAGATTTCCGATAGACTCGAATCTGGGCGAAAAGGAATGACCAAACGGCCTAGGGAGGAGTATATAAGCAGAAGGCCAAGGACAGAAGAAGGGATGATTTTCATAACTCTCTGCACTTAGAAACTTAGGCTTATTTCTCGACAAGTTCGGCTTCTATGACTGGCACTCAATGACTAGACGAACTCGCCTAGGAAGTTCCATCTATTGTCCAACTCTACCAATTGAATTACGTCCGGCTTGATCCTCGAAAGGGGTACGTAGGCAGCCTTTCATAAGGTTCAGTCCGAAATCAATCAAAGCCTTTTTCTTATCTTTTTGGTCTTTTGTTATCGAGTTGCGACTCAACTAGGTTTAGGATTTTCTATTGCTAGAACTAGGAAACTCGCTGACGTCCCATGCGGCCAAAGCCTTTTGTAATCTCTTGTAATGATCGCAACGCGCTTACGCGAATTCGAAATAAGATCTACTTTCTTTATAATTTCGTTTTGTCATTCTTTTCATATTTTTCCGCATTTATTTCGGTTACTTGTCGTTGGCTCTCGCAGAGATCCGGGACCTCTGGAAAATGAGGGTTTTCCTAAGTTTCCTTATTTTACGGAAATCGACTGTGCGAAATTCGGTTTCCACAGTCACTACCACCGAGGCGGCAATTTCAGCATCATCACACGAGGCACTGGCGAGGGAAGACGACTTCCGTAAAGACTTTACTGAAGAAGATGGTTTTGAAGAACTCTGAAGACGGGCCATCCTCGAGGAGCCTTGAAGGAGGTTACGAGATTTCTTTTTCCTTTTCGGAGGCAACGCAAGGAGGTTGGAATTCTCGCCGGAGCAGCGTGAAGTCATCCGACGGCGGGATTAGGGTTAGGGAAACCTTATCGCCAAACCAGTCGCCAAAGATAAGAGAGAGAAAACTCCGTTAAGTTTCCAGTTATTATTTTTTATAAGCGAAAAATCACTTCGTAAATAATGGTATAGATATATATACAGCCATTACTTGTGATATTGGAAAATTTCATATGTTTATTTTTGTAAAATAAACCCTTAAAAAACACAGATAAAGCTTTAGTCTAATGTTAAAAACAAAAATACGGAACAAACACACATAAATAAGGGGAACGATAGAGTATTATTATTGGCGTGACCAAACAAATGAAAGAAGAGATCAGGCAACAATGGTCGCATGGAATACGTGTTTTTGTATATTTTTCAAAAATAATTTGAAAACAGTAACAAACGATATAAATGAATATAATATGTATATGAATGTAAAAAAATCCTAGGACACCCATATAGATCAGACCAGGACAAATGGAGGAACTTTTAGGAGATCCGACTCGTATGTCCACCATTTGATCTAGCATAAATAGGTCGACCACAAAAAAAAAAAGAATGTAAAAAAATCCATGCATGAACAATAATTTTTTTAAAATGAAACTCACTATACAAAGCTGGGATGCTCCCTGCAAGCAAAACACACTCATCTTAAACATTCGAGTAGATTCCACTAGAACTTCTTTGGCAGATTATATGTCTTCTTAAGAAACCTCGTTGCAGATTCATCGTTATGATAACACAGAACACGCAAAAGCGTGTTTGGTTCCATACCATTCCACTGGCCTGAGGTTGGAGGCAACGGAAGCCTAGTCTTAGCTGAAGAACCGTAAGCTTCAAGCGTCATTCCCTTGAACCTATCTATTAAACTGTCTGTGTCTGTACTGAACAGAGGAAGCATGCCTCTAACCGTGGTCGAGAACTTATCGATCAAGTCCAGGGCAAGCCCGTCTCCGTTAGCCCAGAACAAATCTTTCATAGATTTAAAATCTTCTTCTATTACCTGAGAATCTTGTATTGTAAACGCCCTAGAGGGTCCTCCAGCAAGTAGGACGAGTAAAAAGCCATCGAAAGAAGCTCTCATAATATCAGTAATGATGCGTGTACGGACTCTTTCATGTACTGTCTCTGCTATGACTGTCAAATTCTGTTCCAGCTCCTTGAGGAAAGGGTCTATCCTAGAGGACAAGAGTTCACCGATGTATAGCCCGTCCCATAATGCATGGCTTAAGTCATGGAAGACAACCTTATAAGCCAGAGATTCAGATAGCTGTTGAACACCTTCGATGCAAGCCGCTGGTGTGAGCTCAAACTTTTTCTCTAAGCCGTTCGAGAAGTCATCAGTGTGAGCTGACTCACAGTTCCTCAAATGTGTGATCACTCTCTTTTCCACAAGGTCGAGCTCGCTGCGGATTTTGTGCAAGCTGTTTATTCTGACGCAAATCTGCGTGACTCCAAAGGAACTCTCTCCATTCGCTATCGTAACCTGAGAGTTTCTCTTTTGAGAAGGAGCTGCCTTTTCCTTCTTCTTCCAGACACCTTGGAATTTCGACCCCGTTGTACATCGTGTGAGTGCAGGCATTGTCGGCATGTACGTAGTACGAGAACCTGATCATAATAACCATAAGATGTTAGAAATCAAAATTACAGGTTCTCTCTTTATGATCCAACAGATATAATTCATATGCAGCAAACTTACCACAACCAGATTTGGCCTTTGAGACATAATACTGAAGATATTTGTCTAAACCAATGATTAAATCAGGTAATACAGCAGGGTGCATAGGTATGGGAAGCTGAAAAAACGCTTCCAATGTTTCATCAGTAATCCGCAACACTTCTGCAGCAGACTGTGCGTATCCTCCTCCTTGGTTCTCCAGCGGATTCCAAACCTGGAAAACAAAATACAGTTTGAGGATTAATCACTCCAAATTAAACTAAAACTTAATGACTGATTGTGTTACTAACCTCTTGCTGCAAATTCCTGTCAACCCATTCCTTAAGTCTGTCTATTCTTGCCTTGATCCAGTCTTTAACCAAATTAGCAATAACAGTCTCAGCTTCAAAAGGAGGCATTTCACGGATAATTGCTTTGCCACCATCATCACTGTCAACAGAATCCTCTACTGCAATTTGCACAAGATCTTTCTCTAGCTTATCTGCAGCTCTTAGTGTCTGGACAGCATCAGGTGTCAATTCAGATATGCCTGATATAAACTGTTTAATTTCGTTTCCGTAACAAACATGGAGTGTAGCCACAGCAACTCCTGCAGAAAATGGATGCCATCTCTTCCATATCGGACTAAACATTCGCTTCTCCTGAACAGCTAGCTCACCAATGTCTTTAGCAAGGATGGCGAGAACAGGAAGAGGGTTTTTCTGGTTCCTCGATGCTCTCCTGCTAGAATCTGCTTTCTCCATTCTCTACATAGACAAACCAAAAAAGCAGATACTTGCCTGAGCAAAAGCAGTTCGTAGTGATGACCTGATGTACGTCTCAATTCTCGTACGAGCTACATCAACTTCTCCTTTTCTTCTTCTACGATACTCGTTTGATATATCCTCAACTAATATCCTGGCTGCTGATACACCTAAAGAAACAATTCCCTCCATGGTACCAACATTACTTCTGTCAAAAGTGTCATGATACGCAAGTAGCCTTTTCTCTGCCCAACCTAATATAGCACTTACGGTAGCACTTAAAACTTGGGAGTATTCAGGATCCTTTGTCGTCTTTGCATCTTTAGCAACTTCCGCAAGCTGAGATTCACAAGCGTAAAGCAGGTCCATCTCAACTTGTCCAGTCACGACATAGCGAGAAAACAAAAGCCACGTGAAACAGAGGTTATGCAGCATTTGGTTGATTCCAAGAATCACCCAAGTCTTCTTTATATGTTCCATAAGGTCGTCAACTTCCTCCACCATGCACGTGGCGTCGCTAGAATCAAAGCACGCTTCCAAAAGAAGCTCATAGAGCCTGAGATTCAACGGAGAGCCATCAGCCCAGTGGCAAGAGTCAGAGAAAGACCCATCGGATCTAGTGGCTAGAGACATGACGGCTGATCGAAGACTCTGCATCTGCTCATTGTTCCTCCCAGTCTCCAAAGGCCGGTCTAGAGCTCCATGGATAATCTGTCGCAGTCGTTGAGAAGAATTGGTCTTCTCAAGTGGTACGCGAGGATGCAACAGAAGACCTGCCTCAAGAACCTTGAGTGATCTCTTCAGCCACGCATCGTACTCTTGTTGATCTGTAAAATCAGAAGACTTTAGCTGTTGCAACAATTCTAACGGAAGAACCACTGATTCAATCTTCCTTCCAACCTGAAAAGGAAAAAAAGAAAAAATAAAAACAAGAACTTTCTCTCTAAAAGAAGAAAATGTCATCAGAACCAGAACCATATTAAATTCAAACAACTCAAGAATGGCATCTATGAACTAACGTAGTATTCAACTAAATGGAAGAAACAAATCTAATCAAATGTCAAATACCACCAATGGTGTAAGTTAAGTGAAATTGAGCTAACCTGACTAGCAGCAATCCTAAGAAAAGCTCTACGAACACGCGAATCGACAGACTCGGATACTCCCATTTGGATCCGCATGAGCTCGCCGACAGTAGTGGGACGCTTCGACTTACCACCCGAACCGGAAGACGAACCAGAACCCGAACCAGGGCTCTTCGTAGATCCAGGCGATAACGAGGACAAGGACTTCATCCCCAAGGCCTTCTTCATCTTACTTGCGGCCGCTGCGGTCAGAGAACGCTGGACTGCTGGAGAAACAGGAGAGACGCCGTTGCTGTTGCTCGGAGAGTCCGGGTTAGAAACGGTGACCGATGACACAGCGGATGAGAGAGGCTTCCCGGTGGCGCTACGGTTTGATGCGACGAAAATCTCGTAGGCAATGAGGCGGAGATCGGACTGGGAAAACTGAAGGGCGAGTTGGCCGAGTGGAGACGGTGGTAGATCGGAAGGTATGGTGGAGGCCATTGAAGAGGAGCGTGAAGTTGCAGGCGTCGTCTCTCTCTTGGAGTGGCCCAGAGACAGCTCTCTGAAGAGGTGAGCCATTTGCGTGTGAGTGCAGCGAAAAAGAACAAAAAAAATACAGCTTTCTAAAACAGTTGCCCAAAAAGAAGAAAATGGCATTATTTGTAATTATGTTCCATAATTGAATTTTTGGTTTCATTTTTTTTTATGCGACAATTTTTTTAACATGGACACTATTAAATTATAAACATTTCTAGTTAATAAAAATTTAGTCCAATTATATATTACTAGGGATTTATCAACGACATGCGCAAAACTATTATTATTTTTAAATGTTAACTATAAAAATATTTTTTAAGTTGTATTTTAAAATATATGCGTATGAATAATGAGTGCTTTACATTTATGATATGTAGATTAGAAAAATTTCATATTTTAAGATTAAAATTATTGTATTGTAATATTGTGATATGAATCTTTCTTGCAATGTTCCAATATCATCGTTGTTGGTGTACTTAATCTAAGTGATATTTAATCTAAGTGATATATTGGTGGTCTCATGATAAACATCCAGAGAATGACAACCATGTGTTGTTGTGTCTTTGATATGTGCAAGTCAGCTACATCACAAATAAGAGGCATCGGTTATGGAGCCTAAAGGCACTATTGCCACAAACATAAACTCTAAATTAGTAGGAGGTGAGTATCGTCTGTTTTCAATGGTGATTTGACATAGGAAGAAAGTCTAATGTTTACCATATTTTAACTATATTTTCACAACTTTATCTTTGTTTCTATGGCAAATGGAGAAAACAGCTGGCTTGAAAGAAGAAATAAAGGAAAGAACACTTAGTTTCTGTTTTCTCAGAAAGAAAGACGTTGTTTACACCGAGTTTCTGTTTGTACCGAATTTACCGGATCTAAGTAAGAAAAACAAGAACTTATCGGTGGATCAAACGAAAACGTTTGTTTTATTAGATAAGTGAAGAGTCGGTAACAAATCGGGAAAATAAAGAAAGAACAATGCCTCGCTCGGAAAGCTAACCGTGAAAGTACAAGTCGGAACAAATTATTGAGTGAAAACCCCAGCTAGTTACCGCCTTGTAAGTGTGTAATATTTAGGATCCCTTTCTCGTTCTTTCTCCTTCCCCTTTTATAGAGCTCGCTCCACCATTTGATCTAGTTTGGTCGATGAAAAGAAGGCCTTTCATAATGGCCTTGCGAATGGCCCAACTAGCGAGGATTGCTAAAGAGCTTCCAAGTGGTTACGAGTCGTCGGAGCCGTTTTGAGCCGATTCGAGCTCTACTGTAAATGGGCTAAATGCACCTTTCATGGGGCTTATAAGGAGGTGAAATCCACCACCTACAGTAAGTCTCCCCAGTCCGCGGGCGATTCATACTGTGAGTCGGCACAAATTTTGTTTACCGGGTTCATGAGATGTTGCATTATGCCCTATGCTCGGCATCAACTATTGTATTTTCCGAGTGTTGTTGAAGAAATAGGTTCACTCGTCGTTCTTCATACATTAGGATGTCTCTTGTTGGATGTTAGCTCGTCAATCGGGTACCAATACGCTCGTTACGTCGTTAGCTCGTCATTTTGGTCCCAACATGCTCGCTAGGTCGCAGCTCGTCATTCTGGTCCCAACATACTCAATAGGTCGCTAGCTTGCCATTCTAGATGTTTGCGAGAATGTGAAGGGTCGCGAGGAAATGGTCGGTTTTCGAGGGTGAAGGCCCATTTTGGCTGGAATGTGAACAGTCGCGAGTCAAATTGAGGCCCAACTAGGCTTTAATAGACATAATTATGACGGTGGGAGTTGCGCCCCTCCTTCTCTATAAATATTTCTTCCTTCTTCATTCTCTTCACTTCTCCGCCACTACAGGTACTCGCTCTCTCTCTTCCTTCCGCTTTCTCTCTCTAGATTGTATAATATATAGTGTCGATCGGGTATTATGTGTCCAAGACAGAAGCTGACTCACGAGGAGAAAGGAAAAGATATCGCGACGTCGCCGAGTCCCACAAAGGATTCGACGACCAACGAACTCCTGGAAAATTTTGATCTCGCGGTCCGAAATTCACTGATGGATGTCGCGGGCCTCGACTTATCGGAGAGACTTCTGGTCGTCGACGCAGTGAGGAAAATTAGGGGTGATGATGATGGGAACGCTGCTGCGGAGATGTTGAACGATCTCCGAGTGATGCGACATAGGTCGCCGCCTCCTAGACGTAGGCGGGCGAATCCTACTCGGTCTCAACCTGCTCGATCCGGCGAATCGGTGAAAGAAAATAGTGTCCCACTGGTCCCGGCTTTTTTCCGATATGGAAGTTTTCGAGCGAGGATCCGCTATTCCTCAGGAGTTGCTTCATCATGCTGACGTGGAGGGGCAGTCGTGGACCAACACGCTGAAAACACAATCGACTGTTAAGACGGTGGAACGCTTACTCGTCGCTCGCAACGCCGTTGGCGTAACTTATCTTATTCCTACTGCGGATCGGCGCCCTTGGTCGCCTCCGATTGGGTATCAGTGCATCTACGAGTCTTACTTCGAGGCCAACAACAAGTTGTGGTTTCCGATACCTCGTCTAGTGACTTCGTACGTCTCGCACCGCGATCTCGCCTAAAGTCAGATGGTGAACGGGGCATATCGTACTATGGATGCGCTTAGGGGTGGGCAAAAAACCCGGAACCAAAGTACCGAACCGAATAGATCCAAAAAACGAACCAAAATTATGAATTATCCAATTGGGTACAAAAATTTAATACCCGAAGAACCGGAACCGAACTGATACCAGACCGAGAACCGAATAATACCCATATAGAACCGAATAAAAACTCATTATACACTAAGATAGCTTACACTTTATACGCTTACATGTTTTATTAGATCAACAATTTATACAATTAATGAAGAAATCTTTTGAATGTTATTTTGGTGTTGGGTTTGATATCTATTTGCAAGTGCATTAGACTAATTTGAGTAATATGGTTACAAAGTAACCACTTAGAACCGAACCCGATTGGAACCATTATTTCTGGTTCTAATATGGGTACCAAATTTCAGAAACCGAAAGAACCGACCCGATCTGACCCAAATTTTTCACGGTTCTTTTTGGTTACCAAAATTCAAAAACCGAAAGAACCGAGAACCGACCCGAACCGAACCGAAGAACCGAATGCCCACCCCTAGTTGCGCTGATGGTGATGGCCGCTGAGATAGGGATTTCTTTGTGTGTTTACGTGTGTTTGATTAACTGACGACAGTATCTCGCCTGGATCATGGCCTTTGGTCGGTGAGAATGAGGCAGAATTACAACATCATCACCGGTCATCCGATAAAAACTCCGGAGTAGCAACGCTTCTACTTCTTCGTCAAATCCGACCAGTTCGCTTTCGTTGATCCACCGGGCAACGAATCTAGGGCTTATTGGAACAGTGAATCCGGTAGCTAGCTCGTTTTGATCAATGTTTTTTTACATTTAATCTAACTGTCTTCCTTGTTTCTGTGCAGTCAAACATGCCAACTTTTACTTGTCTGATGCTGCAGTTCCGCCAACGTTAGCTATGGTCCAATTAGGTCATCGTAGGTGGCCAGACATTAGCGAGGAGAGGATACAGCGCGCGTTAGATCGTATTGACCGAGGTAAGGAATACCACACTTTGCCTTCTATTTATCCTTCGCGTTGTTTCTTACTTAGGTCGTGATGTGGGCAGGTGACTGGGATTCAGAACTTCCGTGTCAAATTCGTCCAGGCAAGAAAATATCAAATCTTTTTACGCCGACAGAGCAACGAGTGATCACTAGCGCGCTGAAGATGAAAGAAATGGTGGATCTTTTTGTTGTTATCGAGTCTTCCAATGCAGGGGGCTTATGGGCATGACTGATGGATTTGGACTAGACATAACTGAATCGATCGCCGACAAGGCTGCCCCTATTGGTGGAGGTCGAAAGAGACCTCGCGCAAGCTCCTCTAGAGAGCAGCTCGGCGGGTCTCAAGTTTCAGGCGAAACTACCTCCGAAGCCGCCACTGGGAGTAAGAGGAGAAAGGGGTCTGTCGCAACATGGTCTAACTCGTGAACTGGAGGGGTGTCGCATCTGGGACACGATTCGGGAGGAGAGCAGCATTGTGAAGATGTCCCAAGTGTTGAGGCAGGTGCTCATCCGGAAGCGCAGTTGGCTATTGTCCCCATCGATCCGATCATCGAGGAGGGAACGTTCCCGAGACTCAGGAACAGAAGAAAAACAAGAGAAGGAAGAAGAAGAAGAGTGTCGATCCCGAGTTTACGCTCCGCACATTGGTTCGGAGTCTTGGGCTCCGCACATTGGTTCGGAGTCTTGGGCTCCTCACATTGATCCGGAATCCGAGATACCTCCCGTCGAGGAGACGGTTCATCAGGATTAGGAAACCGAAGTTCCGGAAGCGCGAGCTGGGGGAGCAATTACTCAGCAAATTGAAGTGCCCTTTCTAGACCAAGTGGAGTTTTCTTATAGCGGTAGTTCGCCCGTTGTCAAAAATGATCTCAAGTGTGCTAAACTCGCTTGTTAGATAAGGGGGGGGGACCGAAGGATCTTCCTCCGTGGATCACTTATTCTTCCGTGATGCCTATATCGATGCAGCTCGCAACATGAAGATGGTCCGTACTTTTGATCATTACTTCAGCGTTTTGTCTGGTTTAAATTCATCATTTCTCGTTTTTCCTACTGATCTAATGCTTCGTAGGCGAAGTGTAGTGTCAAATTCTTGGTGGAAAAGTATGACTCCGAGGTCAAGGCGGCTTATTATAGTTTGGGGAAGGCCCAAAAGAAGGCCAAGACCAAGAAGAAACGCATTGCTGCGCTGGAGTGCTCACTCGCGTAGGCCAATGGTGAAAAGGACGAGGCGGTCAATCGGGCTGAGACTCTAGCATTGATGGCCGAAGAAGCTTCAAGCAAGCTGGAGGCTGCTCAAGATGCGACCGCCAAACTAGAGAAGGAAAAGATGCGCCTCGAGCAAGAGAGGTTGGAGCTCGTCGAACGTCATGAGAAAGAGACTGCTCGCCTCAGAAACTCTTGAATTTATGAGGTCACTCGTGAGAGGACAAAAGTTCACGCCGCCATGTTCACTAAGGATCGTGTTCACTTTGATCGCATCCGTAATCGCAAGGTTCGCTATGATGAGTACAGCACTGCACGATGCTATTGGAGTCAAGCATTCGGGACGAGGAAGTGCTTGGAGATGCTTAAGAGGAGGGGGGGTGCTATTCCTCAGGAAAGGATTGACTTCTTCCGTTCGAAAGAGAACAAGTGGGAGGCTAAGGCCAAGTGTCTAGACGTTGGTCTAATCCCTGAAGGCGATCATTCCTTGACTCCGCTAAACTTGAATTATGCCTATGTTGACAAGGATCTTCTTGCCAAGTTAGAGGCCGAGTATCTCAACAGGATACCCTTTAACGAACATGGGTCAAACTTGAACTCCATTAACCCAGCGACTGCCGCCAATCTCCACACTCTGAGTCGTTTCCTTGGTGCCCGTTCAGGAAGCAGTGTTGGCAATTACTCAAATGATGGAAACAAGGATCCATCAGGCGGAAGCAAGGAGCAAGGCGTGGTTGACGTCTCGGATGCCTCTGAAGAATATGTTGATAAGGGTCGCGATGGGCTGGATAGTGACAACGCGAGATCCAACGAACTTGATCTGGATGGCTCAGCTGAGCACCGTGAGGAAGGGCATCCTACGGATCAGCAGGCTTCGTCGACTAATGTGGCCAAAGCTTCCTTGGTGCCAGAAGCTCGTCCTTAGGATGGTAACTCGACGGGTCCAAAGGAGTGATCGTTCTTTCAACTCGTAGTTCCTTGTTGTATCTCTTGTTCTCTTTGTTGGTGGAGTTGTAATGTGATCTTCTTTTGTTGTTGAAACTTTTATTCTTCGTAGAGTATAACTTTTGTTAGGTCGAGATGAGTCATCGAGGCCTTATCTCGCTTCTTGGAGTTGCAGAGCTTTGACTTAAATAATCACCGTAGGTTTTAACTCGTTTTATCGAAGTAACTCAGTAAGTCATTACTCGTTCGGTATTAGACTTAAGATTATCGAATTCAAATGATCGGTACTCGTACTTTGCTATAGTCGCTCGATTTCAAAACCGACCAGATGCAAGTGTGAGAAAAATGGGTTTTAGAGCGATCAAGGTATCCGAAAATTCATAAAGTAACTTTACAGAGCCTTTGGTCGGCCAACCTCATACTAGTAAATTATTATAAATTCGAAAATGATCGTCTTTCGTAAACCAACCGTGGTTTGATTTGACGAGGTTCGTCGCTTGCGTGCCTGATCAGGGCGTGCTAGTCGACTGAATACGAGTGCGAGAGGATGACCTTGACGGTGCATACACTCGGTAAATAAGGCAGCTGAGATGTGCGTCGTTCGTCTGGCTTATATATATATATATATTATAGCTGGACCGGTTAAGGCTGCCTACGTACCCGAGTGGGGATCAATCCATCCGTAGTTCCTTTGGGCCGAGTGAAAGTGGCCTAGGTAGCGCATCCACTCGGCGAGTAAAGAAGCTGAGAAGCCTCTTTACTCATGTTTTTTTTTAGTAATGTTTACTCGTGAGGTTGTTTTACTCGTAGGGAAGATTTAGGATAGGTAAAGACGAAGGTTCATCGAGTTCCATGCGCGTGGGACTTATTTGCCATCGAAAGCTTCTATAGACTCCTGGCTTGAAGACTTGTATTATCTTGTATGGACCTTTCCAGTTCGCACCGAGTGTTCCGGCGTTTTCCTCCTTAGTGTTCTCGAACACCTTTCGTAGTACGAGATCGCCTAGTTCGAGCGGGCGAGATCTCACTTTTTTGTTGTAGTAGCACTCGATTTGATTATGGCAGTTCTGAATGCGAAGTAGGGCTTGGTCTTGCTTCTCCTCGATTGAGTCGAGTGCATCGAGGAGCTTTTCCTGGTTGAGTTCTTCGTTTTGTGGCATCCTGGTGCATCGTAGACTGGTAACGTTGACCTCAGCGGGTGTCATTTCCTCTACTCTGTATGCTAACGAGAAGGGCGTGGACTTTGTCACGCCTCGCGGTGTGGTTTGATGAGACCAGAGGACACCATCTAGCTCGTCGGCCCAGCACCTCTTCTTGAGGTCGAGTCTCTTTTTGATGCCGTCTACAATGGCTTTGTTAGATGACTTAGCTTGTCTGTTACTCTGCGGTTACCTAGGAGTCGACATGTTTAAGCGGATCCTCCATCGCTCGCAGAATTCTCGAAAACAGTGCGAGATGAACTGGGAGCCATTGTCGGTCACGATCTCGTAAGGGATTCCGTGTCGGCAAATGATGTTTTTCCACGAAGTTTTGAACCTCTTTGTTGGTGATGCTTGTGTAGGCCTCAGCCTCAATCCATTTAGTGAAGTAATCTGTTATAACCAAGATAAATCTCCTTTGCTGAGAACTCGGCATCGGGCCGATTATATCCATTCCCCAACGCATGAACGGGTATGGGACGGTCATAGTTTGCAGCATCTATGTCGGACAATGGATCGTCAATGCGTGTCGCTGACATTTGTCGCATCCTTTTGCGTAAGCCTCGCAGTCCGACGTTAAGGTTGGCACGTAGAAGCCCAGATTCTTTATCTTTAAGGCTAGAGCTCGCCCACCAGAGTGATTTCCCGCTGTCCCTTCGTGCGTTTCTATCATCACGAGCCTGGTTTCCTCGCCGTGAATGCACTTGAGGAGGATTTTTTTCATAGAGACTCTATAGAGAGTGTTGTCTATCAGGACGTAGTTCGTGCAGCGCGCCTTCAGCCGTCGGGCCTTCCATTTCTCACCGGGTAGTGATCCGTCACGCGGGAACTCTTTGAGTTCGTCTCGCCAGTCCACGCAATCTTCTTGGACTAGTTCGTCAGATACTTCTATATCCGCGGTGGCTTTGTCGCTTGTCTGATTTACTACTGTTGGCTCCTCGATCGTTGGCTCGATGCTCGGTTCTTCGATCATGTGTATCGGGATCGTTCGTTTCACTTGGTCGTGAAGCTTGCTTCCCAGATCCGCAAGCGTGCCGGCGAAAACATTTTCTCTGCAGGATACCTTTATTAGTTCGAAGAATTTGAACTCTTTGGTGAGGTTCTGGACCAACTTAAGGTAAGCGTCCATGCGTTCGTTCTCGGCATCCGCTGAACTTATTAGCGACGAGCTGGGAGTAGCAATACGCGCTGATCCGTTTTGCGTTTACCGCTTTTTCCAAGCGGAGTCCTGCGAGTAATGACTCGTATCCGACTTCATTGTTTGAGACCAGGAAGCCAAAGCAAAATGATTGTCTGATCAATTCTCCGGTCGGTGATTGCAATTGAACCCCAGCTTCAGAGCCCTTATTCCTTGCGGATCCGTCAACGTGGAGAATCTAGTTTTGGTTCGGTATGACAAGATCTTGTTCTAATTCCGGCGGTAGCTCGACGAGGAAATCTGCTAGGACCTGCGATTTTGCTGTGGTTTGGTTTTTGTAGACGATGTCATGTTCACTTAACTCGATTGCCCATTTGGACGGTCGGCCGGACTGGTTGGTGTTCTGCATGACGGTTCGGAGTGGATGATTGGATAGCACTTCTATCGTGTGAGATTGAAAATATTGCCGCAGCATTCGTGCCGATGTGACGACCACCAGTGCCATTTTTTCCAGTGTGGGATACCTCGTCTCGAGATCCGTTCATCCGTTTGCTGGTGAAGAAGATAGGTTTTTGTTCACCACGGTCGTCCTTGACAAGGACGCTGCTAACTGCAGTTTAAGATACGGCTATGTAAAACGATAGCGTGTCTCCAGCTTTAGGTTTGCTTAGCACGAGTGGCGTAGTCAGGTACAGCTTCAGCTGCGAAAAGGCTTCTTCGCATCTTTCGTCCCAGACAAACTTCTTGTTCCCTCGTAAGATGTCGTAGAACCGTAATCATTTGTCGGTTGACCTTGAGATGAAGCTGTTCAACGCTCCGATTCGTCCGGTCAATCACTGGATTTCTCGGCTGTGCTTGGGTCTGGGCAAGTCGAGAATTGCGGAAATTTTCTTTGAGTTGGCCTCGATGCCTCGTTGGGTGACTATGTACCCTAGAAACTCGCCAGACGTAACGTCGAATGTGCACTTGGCTGGGTTCGGCTTCATTCCGTACTCGTTTAGGGTCTTGAAGCACTCTGCTAAATGATTGGGATGATCTTCGGCGCGGAGTGATTTGACCAGCATATCGTCAATGTAGATCTCCATCGTTCGGCCAAGTTTGTTTGATTGCCCGCGGAAGCTGGATTACTTGCTTATTGAATTCGAGTTATGGGATCAAACTTTTAGCATCTATAGATTTGAGTTCTGATAAGCTGAATGAAACCCTAAGTCTCGCACCCTTCTTCCGTCGTTTAGAACTCTTTTATTTACTGGCTTGTTATTTATTGCTTTACATATTTTGGCATATCTTAATCGAAAGCTAGTATATTATGTGAGGTATCTAGTCCATCTGGATATGATCCCTAAGTACTTCAATCTATCTCTTATTTGAGAGGGTTGCTTTAGGGTAATTCGAGCACATCAACTGGCAAGTGAAAAACTCTTCTCGACTTCAGAAGGTTATTTCAACAGTTTTTGGTTGATGCATTCACAACAATTGAGGCTAACCGACTATCTTTTCTTAGGTTGAATAATAAATTTTTGAGGTCTAACATTTAAGACTCAATCAAACAGGTTGTGAATGAAGGAACTATCGATATAAAGGATCAAGGAAAACAATTTATTATGCCAACTTCTTTTACTAGAGGACCAATATAAATGAAGAATAACTATCTAGATGTAAAGGCCATTTGTAGACATTTTGGTTTCCATATCTGTTCATCACTTTTACGTCCAACCCAAAATGGTCGGAAATTACAAGATACCTGTTCCGGCATAATTTGAAGATAGAGGATCATGCCAGAAATTTTTTATTGGATTTGCAAGATGAAGTTGGATTCACTAATGTCAGAATTAACTGATAATGAGATCTTAGAGAAGACAATGGCGTGTGAGTTCGTTGTATATCACTTGATTACTTTAGAATTTTTATCAGTTTCTAATGACATTGATTTGTTTCCATTTTTTTATGTAGTAATGTTACTATTGAGTTTCAAAAACGCGGCTTGCTACATGTTCACATACATTTATACATGCATTTCAGTTCTAAATTCCTTACCACTGATCATATTGACAAGATCATTTTCACCGAGATTCCAGACAAAGATGAAGACCCAGATCTTTATGAAGTGGTTAAAGACATGATTATTAATGGTCTTTGCGGAGTTGTCAATATGAATTCATTGTGTATGGATAATTAGAGTGGTCAAAGCTAGTTTGAAAGGCATATGTTAAAATAGCTACATTTAATAAGGAGAGCTCCCCAATTTACAGGAGACGGGATAATAATCTTTTTTTTTGTTGAGAAAAATGGTTTCAAGTGCGGCAACATATATGTTATACCATTTAACAAAAATTTATCACATGTGAACAAAGCTCATATTAATGTAGAATGGTGTAATCACTCGGGATCTATCAAATATTTATTCAAGTATGTTAATAGGGGACATGGTCAAATTATTGTTATGTCAATAGGGGACATGATCTGATTACATTGGAGAACAATGACAACAATCAGAAAGTAAACAAAGACAAGAAAAACGAAATTAAAAACTTTTTCGAAGGCAAGTACATATTGCTATAAAAATGGTTGTTGAATGTGCATGATCGTTGATAAAATGGATATGAAGTCATTTATTTGCATGCAATTGATATTTGTTGGTTATTTTGTTCCAGATATTTCTCTGCATGTGAAGCTTCCTGGAGAACTCTGAAGTTTCTTATTCATCACAGATCAACCCCAGTTGACAAGAACCGATTTTATTGACCAATAAATAAAAAGTATATTAAGAAGTAACAAGTCATGTGTTGATTGGAAACACGATGTTCATGGGCATGTTTGAATTGGACAAAGCTAGTTTTATTGATAGAAAACTTACTCTAATATAAATTCTAACAAGGTTTATTTGGAAAAAAAGGTCATGAAGTTTCAAGATAGAAAAAAAGATTTTAGCATTGACAGAATTATTTATGCATCACATAGTATTGAAGAAGCATATATTATCTACGTATCTTGCTGAATATTGTTCGAGGACCAACAAGCTTTGATGACATGCAAACATTACTTTGCACTTCTTACAAAGAGACATGTTTTACTCATGATCTGGTAGAAGATGATTAAGAATATATTGATGATATTTTCAGGGAAAGTTTTTCAAGCTCAGAATCCTATCTGTGACATGCCTTGCCACCATGCTTGTGTCTGATACTTTATCAAAAACAGAAAATGTTTGGGAAAATACATGTGAGTTTTTTCGAAAGACATTCAATATAAGGAAACATTATAATAGACCATGTAACTTATCTCAAATTTTTTTTCTTTGGTTCTATATGCGTTTGAATGGTTTCTGGAAATTTTAGGTATAACCATGACTATGTTGGTTTATAGGATTATGTCTAAGTGATGTCGAAAAAAGAAGGAGCCTTACTGAAAATCAAATAATTTTTGAGAAGTAATGGAACTTCATTAGATAATTGGACATCAATGCTTAAAGCCTTCTGCAACTTTAATGACTCTAAAAATGTTTTGATCATGAATGAGCTGAGTTATAACCAAAAAGAGTTTAGGGAAGAAAATGATAGAGACATCTTAAAATTGACGGATGAGCAAAGGAAGATATACAAAGAAATTATTGATGATGTTTTAGAAAAAGAAGGGTGTTATTTTCGTTTATGGATTTGGTGGAATTAGAAAAATATTTTTGTTTGGAAGTTATTATTTTATGCTATAAGATCTAGGGAGAGATTGTTTTGATTGTTGCTTCAAGTGGTATTGCTTCACTTTTGTTACAAGGTGGAAAGACTACACATTCAAGATTCGTAATATCAATCAATCATGATGAGTTTTCTCTCTGATCATTGCACCAGGGACTGATGTTTCTAATTTGGTGAAAGAAGCTGTAAATCCCCGACCGCCCACAGCCAATAGGCCTCCTACACCTGCTCTCTTGGACCATGGACCCCATCTTGTTCCAACGGTCGGTCTGTTAATTTTTCCATAGCCGAAAGTCTTGTCTACTGACACAACAATCACCACATGACCTTTTCCCATGCTTTGGCCTCACTCAGATGGTATCGTAAATTACTTCCCGGTAAGGTCACCCATCATTTCACTATTCCAGCCCAAGCACGCTTAACTCTGAAGTTCTAAACAAATGTGTGATGGAAAAAGTAAGTCAACTTTGGTGACATAGGTAGCCAAATCAATCATCCTAAGCTTTTCTATATATCACAACTTTGGATCTTACAGAAGTTTCTCTAATCATTTGGGATGAAGCACCAATGATAAGTAAGCATTTTATGGAGTCATTGAATAGGATTTTAACATACATTATGAGGCCTACAAAGAAGAAACCATTTTCTGGGAAAATTGTTGTTTTACATGGAGATTTCATGCAAATATTGCATTTTATTAATGGTGGCTTCAGGGCTGAAATAATTTTGAATTCTCTAAATTCTTTCTAAGTTTGGAAACTTTGCAAAGTGGTGAAATTTGTGAGATATCAATCTAAATCCCACATTGGAAAATTAGACAAGAAGAGTCTAATATATAAAGAGATGTACAACTCTAATAGTACGAGGCTTTTAGGGATGGAAACCAAAAGTAAATCCATGCGGGCTTGCCTATTAGGCCCAAAGTGGACAATATCGTATTAATCGGATAATATAGAGTTGGACATAGACGTTTATAATCCCAACAATAAATAGTTCAGGTGTTGAGTTCTTACACTCTTCTTTGGTTCTACACCATTCATCATTCGGAGGTTCCACTGCATATCCTCTTTGAATCGTTGCTAGTATTAGAGCCAACAAAAGGTATATCAAACACGTGACCAAGAGGGTTAGGCTTATCCCATTACCACCTTGGAGTGAAAGATCTTGGACGAATCTGAACCAAGTCATTAAAACCTTGGCTAGGATTGCGTCAAGTGGTATCTGAGCAATACTCCCAAGCTCAGTAATTATATCATTTAATCTTCTCATCTTTCCACCATTTCTTAAACACATTTTATATATCTATCAATTGTACTGCAAGAGGACCAACCAGATAAAAAAAAACAGAAAAAAATGAACAAAAGAAAAGTCGAAGAGAAAACCAACAAGGCTGAAGAGAAATCCAGCCTCTGGTAGTAAAGTCTTTTGCAAAATAAAATCTTGCAATCCATCTATCTTATTCTCTTCTTGATCCACCATTTTATTTTTTGGTTTGGTACTGATATTTATTGTTAGTTTCCTTGGAACTCGGAGAATTCACGAGAGAATCATTTGAGAAAGAGAAACACCTTGTGAGATATTGTTACCTTTAACTCGTTTGTTAAATGTCTACAGGAATAATATGTTGAAATTTGGCATAAAAAGAAGACAAGA
This sequence comes from Diplotaxis tenuifolia, assembly GCA_014822095.1. Classification (NCBI taxonomy): domain Eukaryota; kingdom Viridiplantae; phylum Streptophyta; class Magnoliopsida; order Brassicales; family Brassicaceae; genus Diplotaxis; species Diplotaxis tenuifolia. The sequence goes on from JABAYD010019329.1 coordinate 30,529, forward strand.
GCAGATTGAGCAATCGGAATTCAATTCTAAAACTTTTTTGGAAAAGAAGCAAAAGGTTTTGAAATTGGATTACATAAATGCATCTAATAAATTTTTTTATGTACATGAAGAAGGTACACAGCCAAGGAGATCACTGGAAAGGTCTAGTAGAAGACACAAAGAGCAGCCTAAACCATCCAGGAATGAAGCAGATCATAATCATAAGCGTGATGGACAAAGGAGATCCAAAAAACATGATGATCGGTTCAGTAAAATCCATACTATGATGACTGTGAGAAAAATTTGTTGCGAGCACTTAAAGCCGTGGAGAAGTGCCAAAGAAAGAGTGCAACCACGACAAAATCCCCAAGAGCTGAAGCTGTGAGCCAAAAGCTAAGTTGTTCAAAGGAGAAACCGGCCATAACAAAGACAAAACCAGAAACGCATTCAATGAGCCAAGAAATCAGAGGTATTTCCAAAACTTCTAAATTAATTTGTGCTGATGAAGCTGTTAAATTTCTTGACAAGAAGCATGACACAAAGGACATGCCCATGGTGCTTGAAGAGCAGAGTGAGAACTTGTCCAGACTAGAGTTACGGTTAGAACAAATATGTAGTGTGATCATTGATGGAGGAGGTTGTGCCAATGTGGCAAGTTCAAACTTGGTGAAGAAGTTTGGTTGGGAAACTAAGAAGCATCCACAGGCTTACAAGCTTCAATGACTGACAGATAATGGAGAAATGAAAGTGATCAGACAGGTGTTGGTAACCTTTTCTGTTGGGCGCTATGAAGATGAAGTTCTTTGTGATGTCTTGCCCATGGAAGCCACTCATATTTTTCTTGGGAGGCCATGGCAGTTTGATTGCCAAGTTAGTTACAATGGACTTACCAACTGGTTCAAGAACATTATCTTAGCTCCTTTGTCTCCATTGGAAGCTTTGCAAGACCAACAACACTTGACCAAAAAAAAAAGACCAGGCTCATAACAAAAGTGTGAAGCCACAAACCTTTCTTAGAAACTCCTTAAAGGCTAAGTCTTTACTACCATCTTCTCCTCTGATTGTGTGCTTGAAAATAAACAAATTTGTGCTGAACTTACCCATCTTGAACCGGTACAGCCGGGTAGTCTGGTTTCTTTTTCACAGGAGTTAAAAGAAAACCAGCAGAAGAGACATCACCAAAAGAGAAGTTGTTGGAGCAAGGGACCAGCAAAAAAACAGAGGCAATACCACCGCCAATCCCTTGTCAAAACCAAGTGCACTGTCAGGATCATGAGTTTATTGCCTCTGCTTATCATGAAAACATTTTGATCAAAAGAGTTTTTCTATGCAAGAACAGATTTTTACTTGGTACAAAAACATTTAGCTTAGATCATTTTATGATTTGTTTTCACTCAGCTATGCTTTGAAAGTAACTGGATTAGGAAAATGCATGAACCAAAACTCCTTAGGCCAGAGAATGCACCTGATTCTAGCTTGATACTGTCTCACTCATTTCCTAACTGTTTTGCATCTTTGTTTGATCTGAAAACAAATGAGCCATTGTCTTGCATTCATATCACTTTCTCGATGTCTAACCTTGTGTTTGATGATTATCCTAAGAGTTTGCATCTTGTTTCTGATGTCTTAAGGATAAAGGAACCCACTTATTATTTCTTTGGCAGATTTGATGTGGTTTCCTTAGTTGTTTTGAAAGCGCAAGATATACATGATCGACTTCGAATGAAGCAACCAGAGGAGGTTGGCACATCACTTGTGTATTAGGAACTAGGAACTGGAAGTATTTGAGGAAAACAACTTCAATCGTCCAAGGAAGTTTGTTACAACTTACCTATCATCATGCTTAATCTTTTGCTTGATTTCTAATCTTTTTCCTTTTGATGTAGGAGATACAGATTTGAGGACAAATCTTTTTAAAGAAGAGGGGATGATGCAACCCGAGTCAAATAAGAAACTAACTTAGAAGAAGAAGGACTTAGTGAGTGGATGCAACCTCATGGATGCAATCCTGTGAATGGAACTGAGTGGATGCAACCTCATGGATTCAATCATGTGGATGAAACTGTGTGGATACAATTACAAAGTGGCAATCACTTAGGCGAGCTGGTTCTATCTTTCGAGCTGGTTCGACCACATGAGAAGCTACATTCCACCAATCTTATTTCTGATGAAACAAGCCCGTCTTTTAAAGGTTCTAAGTCATGTTCATGGGCCAAACTACTGAGAGAAAATATTAAACAAGTTTTGGATAAGTTGGCCTTTTGTGATTTGATTTGGGCCGAAAGAAAGATCCAAAAGAAGCTTCTTTGTTTTGCTGGAATTGAATTTCGACCATGCCTTAGACAAGTGATCCATCAGACCATTTTTCATCAAAAGAAGACTAAGAGAGATTCAGGAGAAGTCAAGGTCGTGGAAGGTCAAGGGACAGTCCAAGTTTCAGTCAAAGATTTTATTTAGTCAAGTCTTTGTTTTTATTTTTTATGTCTTGCTTTAGCTAAGTTTTTTCGGTTTCTACAACTTGTAAGACTATAAATAATGGCCTACGAGCCACACAATAGTTTTGATTAAAATTTTGTTTGTTTTGAGAGTGATTCTCCTTGTTCATTTGGAACATTTCCATTTCTTAGTGTGTAGCATCTAAGAATCAAATTGGTGTATCAAGGGTTATTCCGTAAACTCTTGTGTTACCATTCTATAAGCCAAAGTGTGTTGTCAAATGTATAAATAGTTCAAGTGTCGAGTTCTTAGACTCTTCATTGGTTTTACACTAATCATTCTGAGGTTCTACTTCCTATCCTCTTTAAATTGTTTCTAGCATATGGCACTGAATTTGATATACCTTTTGTTGGGTCTACACGTGACCAAAAGAGTTAAAATTATCCTATTACCACTTTGAAATAAAAGATCTTGGAAGAATCTGAACCAAGTCTTTAAAACGTTGATTAGGATTGCGTCGGTTTGTTTTGAAGAATATAATTATTATTTAGCATACGCATAAAAGGGTGATATAGAATTGATGTTCTTATTACTTACTTTCTGACATATCGATACGAGAAATATATTTTGTAGTATTTTTACAGTCCATACATTTTAAGAGCATGTCCATTAATAAAGAACCCTTATGAGTGCTAATCAATAAATTAGTAATAAATATAATGAGAAGAGAGAGAACACGGAGTGTATGAGAGAGAGAGAAGAGCTTTGTTTTTTTGCGAAAGAAAGAGACACAAAAAATATAAGATCAAATGAAACATTGCCACATAAAGTTTATTATCATTTCTTAAACATCCATAATAAGCACGGTTTCTTTTTTTTTCTCCCTTTTTCATTTATCTTTTTTCTCTTTTCTTTGAAAACTCCACCTAAGGAGCACCATGTGGAGTGGCTATGAATATATGCATAAAAAAAGAAATACTACTGTGAGTTTAAAAATCTATTATATGAATGCGTTTTAGTTACCATAGTACCATTTTCACTTGACAACATATTTTAAAAGTTAATTTTAATTATTATCTTAGTCGAATGGTACTTTCTTTAGTTCCTTTCTTTTATCAAGATCAGTAGGACGTAGGATCGTAATATTTCATCTAAATCATAACATAAGAAAGCTGAACTGAGCTCTGTTTTTAGATCAGGAGCTTGATAGAAGAACCGGTTCAAGGTAATTATCAATCGACTTTTTCACGGCATCAACAATAACTTGCGTCTTCCGGCTAAAGCTAGGCCAAAACCCATCCGGTTTAGCTCCTCTAGTTTTTATTTCTCCAACTAACCGGGCAAACTCAATCACCATACACGCCTCTTGTGGAATCTCATTCGTGACTTTGTGCTCACTGAGATAGGCTCTGGTGCTTATAGTAAACGAGGATTCGGTTTCTTGAAAAGGGATAACAAAGTCGTGGACACGGAGAGTGCCTTTTGTACCGATCGCAGTTATCTCCATTGTTACATTTGCTAAGAAAGAGCAGTAGATTGTTGCGGTTACACCTTCTGCCCAATCGAGCAATGCACCACAAGAGAGAACGATTCCTGCATCGTTAAGGACATGACCGGGCAAGGCAGTGACGGTTTTGGGGAGTTTGAAGCTGTTGGCGAGAAGAGCTGCTTGGATTGTGTACCATCCAGTATCGCCCAGTGCACCGAGACCATCCAGACCAGGCTTTACACGTATGTCGTTTCTTAGAAAGTTTTCATTTGCTGCAAATGAGAAACAACTTTGGACCTGAAATAAATATTAGCAAAGGACGCTCATTTTCAAAACTCCAAAATATCACCAAACTTTTACATAATAGAATAATTTTGCTAATCCAAATGAATACGAAAGTTTAGTATCTTAAAAACAAAATTATTTAGTCAAAATGAACGTAAACGCAAATATTTTCCTTTAACACAATTATAGTTTTATATTTTGACCAAATAGACGCAATTATAGTTATAACTTATAAGTAAAATTAGAGATCGAATTTCGACTACAATCCAAGGATCATTGGAATAAAATGTCAAGCGATTACACCTAATACTTGTAAATGAAAGCTCATTGTACATAACAAGATACTTTTTAAATCCAAACCCTTTTTTTTTCGTCTCTTATGAGTGCAAACGCAAATGTTAGCGTTTGAAAACAAATAGTGACAGAAACATCATTACACATTCCTGATGAAAGATAATAATAATCACAACTAAATTTGTCCAAAAAAAATTACAACTAACAAGTGTCAAAATTAACCAAGAATCCATGAAAAATATCATCAAACAATAAAGAGTCAATTTCACTAATTAATATTGCTGCAGCAAAACTTTCCTCCAAGGACCAAGACAAAAGCATCAGAGATGGGTAACATAAGACACTTACGGTTTTGAGCTGGCCCAAACCATCTGGATAAGTAAGAAACTCCTTAATCTTAGCAGTTCTAGGATTGTGGATCCACTGAGTCCCATCCATAAACTGAATCCCATTAGCTTCACAAGCCTCAGCGATCTGATCGAACTCAGAAACGTTCAGAGCAACTGGCTTATCAAGCAGTATGTGTTTCCCCTTCTGAGCGGCGCGTACAGCCCACTCGACGTGGAGGCTGGCCGGAATAGGAAAGTAAATGGCGTCGACATCGGGGTCTTCTAGAAGGGACTCGTAAGAGCTATGGATCTTGGCAGTCGGGGGGAAATTGTTGGATAAAGCAAACGATTTCGTTTCTTCGATGGAGTTACTGATGCTGGCTATGGCTGATATAGTAGCGTTCGGAGCTAGATTTATGGCTCGAGAGACTTTTCTGACGATGTTGGTGCAGCTCAACACCCCGATTCTGATCTGGCTATCGTCGGCCATTTGATTATCTCGGGCCACAGAAAGTCAACTCTGGTCTCTCCTTTGTTTTTCTTGTTGATATTAAGTTTCAGTACGTTTGTTAAGAGTATACTAGGTGACCGGTCCGCACTCTGTGCGGGTATATACAGATTCAAATTATGGACTTA
>JABAYD010019331.1:0-14175 GCA_014822095.1 Diplotaxis tenuifolia
GGCCCGGTGAACCTCTACTCCATGACCCGGCCATGAACCCTCAATATACATGGCCTTATGGCATTGAGAGAGCGATTCACGCTGACTTCATCCTCAAACCTGGTGATGATAGACCTGGCATCCCCACTCACAAAGCTGTTCTGGTACACCGTACACATATTAAATGTAATTAAGTGATATATATATATATATATATATATATATTAATTGTTGCCTAATAATTTATCATGTTCAATCTTTACAGGCAGTGAAATCAAAAGTGTTTAGAAGCATGTTGGAATCTGATGAATGCAAAGTTTCACCTGAGAAATCAATCACTATCCCTGACCTAAGCTACGGAGAACTCGAGTCTCTCCTTGAGTTCTTCTACAGTGGTACATTGAGTCGAGACAACGAACATGTTCGAGCCCTCTATCTAGCTGCGGACAAGTACGACATTCAATACCTCCAAGATATTTGCAGAGATATATTAATCTTGTCTCTGAGCTCTGAAAACGTTCTTGATATCATCCATCTTTCAACTATCCCTTCGGATGCAATCCTCAAGGAAGCTGCGATAGATTTCCTTATCAAAAAACACATAGCCATGATTTTTCATAAGAGTTTTGAATCCTTTGCACTTAAGGACCCTAGTACAACCTTGGAGATCTTACGAGCCTGTATGAGATTGCTGCATGCGTTCTGCCGAAAACAATTTAAGCCAAAGTAAAGCCAATTATTGACTTTGGCTCTCGTTTGATTATAACAAGAAAACTAAATACATGTTTGATACTATTTGTGATTTTTGCTAATGTTATAGAGATATTTTACTCTATATTCAAGATACTAACTTAGATGTCAATCTCAAGTTTGACATTGAAAGTTTAGAATAATAATGTTTAACTAGATTTTGACCAAAATTTTTTATAATTAAAAATTTATATAATTAACTTTTGTATTTATTTAAAATATGTTTTGGTATAAAATCAGTAATCCAAAATTTGTGGTGATGATTGTCGTGTATTAATTTTTAGTTTTTGTTTCTTTTTTGTTTTAAGATTTGGTTTTAGTTATTAAGTTTCTATTTTTGATTTTCAGCTTTTGGTTATGGTTTTTAAGTTTTAGATCAGCTGAGTTAGTTTGAACTGATATTACCAACAAACAAATCTCAAATAATCGTACATCTAATTTAAAATTGAAAAGATGACAATTTAAAAAAAAAAATTGCAATAATTTATTTTTTAAATGAACAAAAACAAAAATATAACCCGTGTTTTCAGCTATTGGTTTTGATTTTTAGTTTTTAGATTTGGTTTTTGGTTTTGCTTTACATTTATTTTTATTTTTTTTTAAATTAAATTATTTAATAAAAGTAAAACAAACGGTATATTACAATTTCAAAAATCTATTGGTTTCATATAATTAGTAGATTTAGAAATTTTCTATGATTAAAAATTTATATAATTGGTTTTTTATATTTTGGTATAAAATCAGTAATCCAAAATTTGTGGTGATGATTGTTTTGCATGAATTTTTAGTTTCTGTTTTTTTTATTTTAAGATTTGGGTTTTAGTTTTTGAGTTTCTATTTTTGGTTTTCAGCTTTTGATTATGTTTTTTAGTTTTTAAATCTGCTGAGTTAGTTTGAAGTTTGAACTGATAATACCAACAAACAAATCTCGAATAATCATACACCTAATTTAAAATTGAAAAGATGATTTTTTAAAAAAAAACATTTGCAATAGTTTATTTTTTAAATGAACAAAGACAAAAATATAACCCGCATTTTCAGCTATTGGTTTTGAATTTTGGTTTTTCGATTTGGATTTTGGTTTTGCTTTACATTTATTTATTTTTTAAATCAGTAAATTATTTAATAAAAGTAAAACAAACGGTATATTACGATTTACAAAATCTATTGATTTCATATAATTAGGAGATTTCCGTATTTGTTAAGAAACTGTTAAAATATGAAATCTATTAGTTTCATATAATTAGTAAATTTTCATAGTTTATATTTTGATGATATCTAAATATGCATATTAATCGTGTTGGCTTAATTTAAGTGATTAAATCAATTATACGTCGTATATTATTTGTAAAGTCCATATTTAAATGACAACTTTTATCAGTAAATAAAAGAAGAACTATGTTTTAATAGAATAGATATGATATATGTCTAATTTTGATTTGTAGGGTCTCTTTTAGGATGGAGCCTGAAACCAAATATACTAGAACTTTTATAAATTAATAATGTTGAAAATTTCAAATTTTATTAATTGATAGAGATAATAATTTACAAAATTTTCCTTTTTTAGATTTCTATTTTATGATATATTTATTCTAAAATAAAAGCATATTTAATTTTATTTTATAGACATTAATTGTTATTTTTTGAAATTTGACATCTATATTAATTATATTGTATTTTTATTTATATAATATATATTGCATAGAACTTAAATGTAGTTTTAGATATAATATTAATAAACATCATCAAAATATATTTAGTGATAAGAAAATATAACGATAATTCTATTGTGAATATAAAAAAAGATAATAATATATTTTTACTTAAAATATGTATACATATAAATTATTAATTTATAATTTTAGTGGCACTATATATTTACATAGAATAATCTAAAAAAATATTTTCTCGATTTGTATCAAATTTGAACTAGCCCAAATTAGAATCGGTGAAATTAACTAAATTATAGAAATTATTAATTTATTAAATATTAATTTATAGATGTTCTAGTGTCTATACAAATTTGTCAATTTGACGGACAGAAGATAATATCGTACAAATTACTAATTTTAGAGTTAAAACATGTGGCTAGAAAGAACTCAACAAGTGATAGCCTGGTTTAGAGAAGATGACACTCTGTGTCAAAGGCTTCTAGAGGCTATGGTGTGGAAGGTATCCTCAAAGCAGCCTTGAAATTGGTGTTACCGTCCTGTGTTGAAAGTCATTTTAACAAAATATTGAGTTAGCTAGCGTGTTCTGTTGATAAAGACGATACAAAATAAGTATTCAGTTTATCTGAAACACTGAAGAATCACTGGTTTCTCCTCAGTTTGCACAATGAGACTGCATTTCTCGTAACTTCCTAAAGTCTCGATTCTTTGGACTTCTTTAACCATTATATATCTGTGTCAGATAGCAATCAATATTCATTTTTTCTAATATTTCTAAAACAATGTATCAAACAATGAATTTATATTATAAATCTAAAACAACAAAACAAACTAAATAGAATTAACAAAATTAATTAGATTATTTAAATTTAAATATGTTATAATTAAAAATAATTATGATTTGATTAAGAAGAATAAATGTGATCTGAAATACCTAAAATAGTTAATCAAACCAACCTGAATTATTTTATAAAATTGGCATTTAATTCTATAACAACATGTAAAAATTACATACTTACATATTTTTTTTAAAAAAAATCAAATACATAAACCTAAACAATTTAGAGAGAATTAGGCATTTACCCTAAATGGGAGCATATATTTGCAATTTACCCTTTGATTGACATAAAGACAAAATTTTATACAATTTAGACTATAGTTGGACACTGTTGTCTTTCTTGCAATCTGCTGACACAATCTCTCTCTTCTGCAGCTATATTCTCTCTCTTTCAACTTCTTCTTTTATTTTTTATTACACCTTTTTTACTTCCGCATTTTTTCTTCAAAATAATTTTTATTTGTTAAATATTAACTGACACACAAAACAAATAATTTTTATTCGTTAAAAACTAGTTGACACATAAAACAACATATTGATTTGTTTAATTGCACTACATACTAAGAAAGTCAACATTGCAACAGTTAATGCTTCTGTTAATATATCTGATACATGTATTTGTTAACAGCTAACACATCTGTTAACATCTACAAAATCTGTTAACAAATAATGCTCATGTTAATACATCTGTTACATGTATTTTTTTAACAGCTAATCCATTTATTAAAATCTACAAAATTTGTTAACGGTTAATGCTTTTGTTAATATATCTGGTACATGTATTTTTTTAACAACTAACACATATGTTAAAAATCTAAAAAAATTGTTAACAATTAATGTCCATATTAATACATCTTGTATATGCATTTGTTAACAGTTAATATCATATTATTATATATATATATAATATTAACAATACTTCTGTTAATATTATATATAGAAAATAATAATTTGAAAACCTCAATAAAAATATTTCATCAGGTAAAGAAAAGTATAAAAAGAAAATACAAAAAAATGACAAAAAACAAACAAAAGAAATAATGAGAGAGTTTAAGGATGAGAAAAAACTAGAATCAGGTGGAATTAAAGAAAAGAGAAAGAGAAACTGACATGCTATTAATGTAAGGGGATAGAGAGATGAAGGGCAAAATCGTCAACAAAAAGAAAATATCAAATCATTCCTACTTTACTAATTATGGTTTGTTTTGTGGCATCTTAGCCAATTTTCTCAACAATTTAAAGTTACAAGTTATTGAGCAATCTTACTTGTTTGTGTTTGTTCAGTTTAAAAAAAAAAATCTTTATTTGTTTGTGTGATTTGCTATGAATACTGCCATAAAGGTTTATGAAGGCAGGGTGTCATGTCATGTCATATGGACATATACGGCTTTGGTCGGGACCGTCCCAATAAATCAAAACACATGTTCAATGGGCTTAATTAGTCTCTCTTCTTCATCGTGCCGAAAACATATTGGCTGGACGGTAGTCGGTATGTGAACTACTGTGTGTGCATTGTGGTTGCGCTTCAAAAATATACACCACATTAACTTTCACAATGGTGTCGTTTTCACAACTATGTAAACTACGGTAAATAATTATTTAGAACTGATTAAGCCCATTAAATAATTATGTTTGTTGATAAATAAAATAAGTTTAAGCTAAAAAAAATAAAATATATATTTAGAACTGGAACCGGAAAATTTGAGGGTCTGTCGTTGGCAACGAAGCATGTGATCCCAACTGTTCAAGACTTCACCAAGCAGAACCAAAATTGGAAACTTAATTTAATATAACTACTTCCATCATGCAATGCATGCCATTTTTCCACATTAGTACCCGATAATGATATTATAGACTACAAGTGTCATTTTTCGTAGAGCTGCCTTTTTTTCTTTTTCTTTTTTTGAACCCTAGCTGTCAATTTTTGTTTAGGGAAAATTCCTGAAAAATACACGAACTTAATTTTTTTTGTTAATTTAATACATGAACTTTTTACGTTGGCTGAATAATACACGGACTAAATTTCGTTACCCAAAATATACATAAACTTTTGAAATTCGTTGGTTTCACACTGCATTTTTAACTCCGTTAAATCTAATTAACTGAAATGTTAGACGACGTTATAACTTAATTCTCCATGTGTTTAAACCGTTAAAAACTCGGTTTTCCTTCATAAAAAATCCCAAATCGATTCAGAACAAACCCTAATTTTATTTCTCCCCCAAATCGAAAACCCTAATTTCCTTTCTCCCCCAAATCGAAAATCTCAATTTCTTCTTGAGTCTGTGTTCTTCTTCTGGCGATACAAATCTGCTTCGATCTCCATGTTACCAGAGAGATAAAGAAGATGAGGTAATTTCATTTTCGAAATTGTCGTCTTCTTCATTGTGTAGCTATCAGGGAGGATTTGTTAACCATTTTTGATTTCATTTCTTCACTTTGATTGTAGTGAACAAGGGGTAATGAAGGTTTCTCTACACTATGGCGGCACAATGGAGCGAAAAGATAACATTTTTTCTTACCGGGGAGGATTTGGCAACAAGGATATTGTAATCGATCCAGATTACATGACATGGTCAATGTTTGAAGGGTTTTGTGAAGACAATGGGTTCCGTGGGGCTGTAAAACATGTTTGGTACAAGCTTCCTCAAGAGACTATGGAATCGGTGAAAGTGATTTCTGAACTCACTTCAGATGCTGCAATTTGCCAAATGTGTACTGAAGCTTTGAAAGTAGGTGGGGGTGGGGTTGAGATTTATGTTGAGCAGAATGTGGTGGAAAAGGTTGATGAAGAAGTACAAAAAGATGGTGAAGAAACAACAGATAAAGAAGTAAGACGTGAAGAAGACAGACGTGAAGAAGAGAGAGGCAAATAAGAAAGAGGTGAAGAAGCAACAGATGAAGAAGTAAGACGTGAAGAAGACAGACGTAAAGAAGAGAGAGGCGAAGAAGAAAGAGGTGAAGAAGACAAAAGCGATGAAGATAAAGGTGAAGATGACATAGATGATAAAGGTCAGAACATTGGAGAACAATCAAATGATGTTGATGATATAGAGGAAGAAATCATCAAAGACGGAGGAGATGATATTCCATTTCAATCACTCTTTGGGCATATGCGTGATGAGGATGTGGAAGGTGAAGCTAATGATGATGAGGAAATTAGAGGTGGAGCGAATGATGAAGACGAAGAAGATGAGAGACAGATAAGGGATGTTGAGCGTCCCACTCCTGCTCCTGACACTGACGATGAATGGGAAGAATTTAACCGACAGGAAAAACACATTTCGCCAACAAGATACAACAATGAGAAACCTCCTTACATGTGGTTAATGCAGACATTCAGGAGTGGAGAAGAGTTCAAAGACCAGTTGTTACGGTATGTTCTGAAGACAAATTACGATGTGAAGTTGTGTAGATGGGAGAAAACCAAGTTGAGAGCCATTTGCACAAAAGAAAAATGCAAGTGGAAGATTTATTGCTCAGTTGAGAAGCCAAAGGGGAAGTGGATGGTGAAATCGTATGTTGATGAACATGGCCATTTGAAGAGTAGCAAAGCAAGGACATTGAAGCAAGGTACAATTGCAAGGTTGTACAAGGATGAAGCAAGAAGAAGGCGTGGTATTAAGTGGGCTGACATCAAGGATGAGATAATGATGAGGTACAGTCTCTCAGTTTCTAAGTGGATATGCGTGAAAGCCAGAAGAATGGCTCTAGACTTGGTAATACAAACTCAGAGAGAACAATTCGCCAAACTGTGGGATTATGAGAGGGAGTTTCGTCGTTCTAATGAGAATACGAAGACTGAGATTGTGACTATTCCTCGTGACGATGGTAAGGTTGTCTTTGACAGATTCTACATTTGTTTTGAGAATCTTAGGAACACTTAGAAGAGTTTTTGTCGGCCTATTATAGGACTTGATGGGGTATTTATGAAATGGGAGTTAAAGGGTGAGATTCCTGCAGCTGTTGGACGAGATGCGAATAATAGGATTTATCCTGTAGCGTGGGCAATAGTTAGAGTGGAAGATAATGCCTCATGGGCTTGGTTTGTTGATAAGTTGAAGGCTGATTTAGATTTGGGGTTAGGAAACAGAGTCACTGTCACATCTGACAAACAGAAAGGTTTGATAAATGATGTTTCAGACCTTCTACCCGAGGCAGAGCATAGACATTGTGCTAGACATATTTTTGCAAATTGGAGGAAGGTTTATGGTGCGTCAGAGTATGAAGATTATTTCTGGGCAATTGCGTATAGCTTCACTAATGGTGATTATCAGTACAATTTACACGCTTTAGAAGTGTTCGACGCAAAGGCACGTGAGGACTTGCTGAAAACAAAACCGAAGACATGGAGTAGAGCGTTTTTCAGGCCACATGCTAGATGCGAGGATGTGTGTAACAACCTGTCCGAAAGTTTCAACAGAACAATCAAAGATGCTCGCAAGTTGCCACTGATTAACATGCTTGAGGAGATTAGGAGACTTGCAATGAAGCGTAACTTTCGAAGGCGTGAGAAAACCATGGGTTGTTCGACTCAGTTTCCACAAAACATCATGGAGATTTTTGAGCAAAACCGCAAAGCAAGTAACCATTGTACCGTTATTAAGAGTAGTGAAAGTTTATATGAAGTCACTAAGTTCGATTGTAGCTACTTGGTGTGTCTTCTAGAAAAGCATTGTGCTTGTAATCAATGGGACATCACTGGGATACCTTGCCAGCATGCCATTTATGTCATAAATGAGCATAACAAAGAGCCTGAAGAGTAAGCACCATACCCTCTTCTTATATCTTAGCATTATATAGATTCTAATTCGCTCTCTCTCTCTTTGTACTTTGTAGCTTTGTTGATCCTTACTATCTGACATCAAGGTGGCAAGAAACCTACGAAAACAACATAAAACTTGTCAACGGAGAGAGATTGTGGGAGAAGACAGGTAAAGAAGCTATAGACATTCCTGAAAAAAGGAGAATGCCTGGACGTCCAAAAAATCATGATAGGATTAAAGAGGCACACGAGTCAAAGAAAAATCCAACAAAGGTTACAAGAGAAGGAAGAAGGATGACATGTAGCAACTATAAGCAAATCGGTCATAATTGTGGAACTTGTACTTTACAAGCTGTTCCCGAACTACCTAAACGCAAAAGAGGACGGCCAAAAAAGACTCTGGTTAGTTACAAGCTCGTTACTAGTTCATTTGCTTATATTCTGTGTTTGTTGATGTGTATGTATTCATATATGATTTTCTTAATAAGGATGATCCTTGGAGCATTCAAAATGCACCGAAGAGGAGGAGGAATGCTCAAAGCCAGTCCACACCAAATTCGGTCACCACACAGCCTTGTGTTGATCCACAACCTTCAACTGCTCCACGGCCTTCCACTGCTGCAACTGCTAGAGGTCGTGGCCGTCCCCCGGGACGAGGGAGAGGGCGTGGTCGCGGACGTGAGCTTGCTGTTCCAAGAGAGTCTGGTTGCTATATTGGTCCTTACTCTGGCCGTGTCTTTGATGTATGGGGACCTACTGCTGTTGATCATAATCCATAAGGTTCTCAACAACAACTTGAAGACTCTTAGGATCTATCTCTTTTTCACTGCTAAAAACTATGTATGATGATGTTCTGACTGCTATAACTATGTAGGATGATGTTCTTTTGGCTATGTTATTCTATAAGATAATCTTCTTTTGGTTGAATGTTATGTTCTTTGTCTATGTATAATGATGTTCTTTTAAAAGATGATATGAAGAAGACACAAAATATAACAACAAGCATAGACTTCATTGATAATAAGGATGCAACTACAAACCAACACACATCCACCGAAAATACAGAGCAAGACACAAATTGAAAAAAACATACATCATATTCATGACAACAAAAGAGACAAACCACAGTACAATTTCCACATTTTAGAAGACACTACTTCTTCAACACTCCAACAACGATGATGGTTGTGATGACAATGAAGTCTCCCCACGAGAGAACAACGAATTGCCTCAGCAATTTCTCCTTTTCAGACGATGCAATAAGTGCAATTTAAAGTTTTTTCTTCTCCTCTGCGAGCATGTCTCCTTCCTTCAACAACAATGCAGTTGAATCTCCAGTTGTAGCTTGTTGAGAAGCAATCCTAAGCGCTTGTTTAATATCTTTGATTTTTTCTCTCTGACGAAGCATCACGTCTCTAGCCTCCAGTAAACTCTGTTTCTGCCATCCATTTTGCTCCTCTTTATCAAACCAAGTCATGAATCCATGAGAATCACACAGCCAAAACCTTCGACCGGGATTGTCATCGGTCCACGCTTTTGCCATACTCGTTTTCTTCTTGCAGTGACATAACGGACCATCGTACTTCTTCTTGTAGGATGAGGATGATCCTGAACTCGAGTCTTTACTCTTAGCCATCATAAAATTAGAGTTTTCGATTTGGGGGAGAAATGAAATTAAGTTTGTTCTGAATCGATTTGGGATTTTTAATGAAGGAAACCCGAGTTTTTAACGGTTTAAACATGTGGAGAATTAAGTTATAATGTCGTCTAACATTTCTGTTAATTAGATTTAACGGAGTAAAAAATGCAGTGTGAAACCAACGAATTTCAAAAGTTCATGTATATTTTGGATAACAAAATTTATTCTGTATATTAACGTAAAAAGTTCGCGTATTAAATTAGAAAAAAAAATTAAGTTGCCTATTTTTTAGGAATTTTCCCTTTACAACAGTTCAATAAGTAAGAAAGTTAATATTTCTTTTACCATCTTAACTATAGGCTTTAGTGGGGTCGCCCATATTTTATTGATTCTTGTTACCGTCCAAAAAGGTGGACCCAGTAGCTTTTTTCTGACAAGAAGAAAAAGAAAAAGAGGTCAGAGTTTTGTCCTTTTGACGAGAGCACCTCACCTCGGTACGTTCAAGAACCCTCTCCCGTGTCCCCTCCATAATTGAACTTTATTTAATACATAAACAAATCACCAAACTATTCTGCTAACTCAAATTATTATTCAGTATTCACCTTATCACCATGATAGATAAATGCATAGAATGACAAGAAAACAAACAAATAAGAAGAGATAAGTAGTCATTTGAACAGACTGTTTACTAGTATAGTAACTACTACCAGTTGAAAAGTGATTAGAGTGAAGTTTGTTTACACAATTAAACTTTGATCCCCTGTCCACAAACTAATGGGTTTACAACGATCACAGTAGTTAGGCTGGTATTAACTAATCCGTTATATTAACTAGTTGATGAAAAACGATTAGTGCGTTTATACTTGAATTTATTTTCTGCACTTTTCTTTTTGTGCACCAAATCTATTTTCTGTCTTGTATTAAAAATAAAGAATATTGAAATACATGTTTGTAGACGTTGGGCATTTTTATATTATTTCCTCTATAAATTCACCACACACACTCTCCTCCACACAAAAGAGTAAAGAAGAAGCAAACAAAAAAGCTCAAAACTTTAACCTTTCTAGAGTGAAAAAACCCTGAAAAAGAAGGACTCTGAGAGAGAGAGAGATGGAAGGCAAAGAAGAAGATGTGAGAGTTGGAGCTAACAAGTTCCCCGAGAGACAACCCATCGGAACATCAGCTCAGTCCGACAAGGACTACAAAGAGCCACCTCCTGCACCACTGTTCGAGCCCGGAGAGCTGAGCTCGTGGTCTTTCTGGAGAGCAGGAATTGCAGAGTTCATAGCCACTTTCCTCTTCCTTTACATCACAGTTCTGACAGTAATGGGAGTGAAGAGAGCACCAAACATGTGTGCCTCTGTTGGAATCCAAGGCATCGCTTGGGCCTTTGGTGGCATGATCTTTGCTCTTGTCTACTGTACTGCTGGAATCTCAGGTAAATCTTTTTACTTTCCTGGAAAATATCAAAGCTTGCTTCCTTGTGTAACTGCTCTGTTTTAGTTTCTTTTTTTTTGTGCTTAAATGCCCTGTTTTAGTTTTTTTAAATGCTCTGTTTTGGTTTATTTTTTTTTAGTTTAAATGCTCTGTTTTAGTTTAAAGAAGGCTTTGGAGTTTCATGTGTTTAATGTTTTCAGGTGGACACATCAACCCTGCGGTTACGTTTGGACTGTTCTTGGCGAGGAAGTTGTCTCTGACCAGAGCTGTGTTCTACATGATAATGCAATGTCTCGGAGCTATCTGTGGCGCCGGAGTCGTCAAGGGTTTCCAGCCAACGCCGTACCAGACTCTCGGTGGCGGTGCCAACACCGTTGCTCCTGGTTACTCCAAGGGATCTGGTCTCGGTGCTGAAATCATCGGAACGTTCGTTCTCGTCTACACGGTCTTCTCCGCCACCGACGCTAAGAGAAGCGCCCGTGACTCACACGTCCCGGTAAGGACCCCACAACTCCGGTTTGCTATTTTACTGGTTTAGCTTTTTGTTCCCGGTTTCGGACATGTAATTGTTGTGACTAATTAATGTTTATTTTGTTAATTAAAATGGTAAATTGTAGATTTTGGCACCACTCCCAATCGGATTTGCAGTCTTCCTGGTACACTTGGCGACAATTCCGATAACCGGAACCGGAATCAACCCAGCTAGAAGTCTTGGAGCAGCGATTATCTACAACAAGGACCACTCCTGGGATGACCATGTGAGTACTACTTACACACACTATAAAAGGACCACTTAAAACATTCATTCTTCGTTGTATTATATTTAAGAATTTTGAAACTTTTGTTTGTGTTACAGTGGATTTTCTGGGTGGGACCATTCATTGGAGCAGCCCTAGCAGCACTCTACCACCAGATTGTCATCAGAGCCATTCCTTTCAAGAGCAAGAGCTAAACCATGATGAACTAGAGATCCAAGTTTTTTTAGTTTCTTTCGTGTAATTTCTGTGCTTATCTATCAGTTATCTAGCTGTTGATTTGCATTGTACTACTTACTCTCTATTTAGCCTTTTAAAAAAAATATTTGGTACTGTTTAAGCATCACTAGTTTGCTTTTATGCTGTTGAATTGTTAATCCACTCGGCTGATCTTTTGTTTGCATCTCAAAAAGAATCTTGTTTTCTCTTCTTAAGCTGTTTCAACGTAATTTCTAACAATACATTAATCACTCCATTAAGATTACAGAGTTTTGGATCCACAAAGATAAAACAAAACCATTTCAGATAACTTCTTGCTCTATATTAAATCTGGTAATATATAAGTATTAGACGAGGCACTGATCCATTATCAGTGATCCCCTTAGGTCGAAGATATCATTCCACGTGAACCGTGGAAGTAGCTGAAACCACACGTCGTTTTAGAAAAACTGTCTAGCTTGCATTTGGGTCCACAAGCTCTCCAAAAGAGTTTCATAACCATAGAGCAGTTGCTGCTAACCGTTCAGATCTTACACGAAATGCTATTACCCGAAATAGCATGTGTGGGTGTAGAAAGATCCTTCCGTAAGATATAGAGACAGAAAGAAAGAACTTACCAAAGTGGATTGCCCACCGAATTGCTCCAGCCCTTTAAATTGGGCCTTTCGAGTTAAGGTAGACAACTATACATCAGAACATGTAGCAAACTAATCTTGTTCTAAATATGGATCATCAAATACATCAGAACATCAACGTTAATGAATCTCTCACCAATATATAAATAGATAGAAAAAAGTGTGAACATTTTTCGTAGGAGATTCTAGAATTTGTAAGAGACTCTCTAACACTTGGAAACGTTTTTAATGGCTTAATTCGTAATCTTTTACCTGCCTTCACCCAAAAGATGATAGAAAAGAATACACATGTAGAATAAAAAAATGATAAGAGAATAACGAAGATAAGCTAAGCTTCGAAAATGTCTGACAATCTAATAACATAATTAATCCTGAAGATACAACGAAACATTGGATGCATATTAGTCAACAATACGTAACGAACAAAGTCCTATTCATTTAATAAATTCGGAATGTGGATGTGGTCCTAGAGTTAATGTTTGTGGATATGACATTGTTATGACAAATATAATAATCCAATGTATTAATATTACGGCATTCGATTTAGGTGAGCTGCTGAGCTACCCTATTATATGTGATTGATCACAAATAATACTTGAAGAAGAGATTGAGGTTTGTTTTTGTTACAAAAAGATAGTTGATGGATATATTTAGATGAAACTAGCATCTCGTAGGCGTGATAAAAAGGATAAGACCCTTTTAAAACGAAGCGTTCCCTCTCTTTCAGAGTGAAACTCAGACAAGTGAAGATGTTGCCGGAGAAAAAATGTCATAACTTTCCTCCGATAACGGAATGTGAAGTAGGAGAGTATGGTTCGATCGCCGCAGATCTGGACGGGACTCTGCTTCTCTCGAGAAGCTCGTTCCCTTACTTCATGCTTGTCGCTGTTGAAGCCGGAAGCCTCTTCCGTGGCCTAATCCTACTTCTATCGTTGCCCATGGTGATATTTTCTTACTTACTCGTATCGGAATCTCTAGGGATACAGATCCTCATCTTCATCTCCTTCGCTGGTCTCAAAGTCCACGACATAGAACTCGTGTCTCGCGCCGTTCTTCCACGGTAGATTAATCATGTCTCTATGTTTTATAATATATAGTTTTCTTTACTAATTTTGGATATAAATGTTAGGTTTTATGCGGCGGATGTGAGGAGAGACAGTTTTGAGGTGTTTGATAAGTGTAAGAGGAAAGTGGTGGTGACGGCTAATCCCATAGTGATGGTGGAAGCGTTTGCGAAAGATTATCTTGGAGCTGATAAAGTTCTTGGAACAGAGATTGCGGTCAGTACCCGAACCAAAAGAGCCACCGGCTTTGTGAAGAAGCCTGGTGTTCTTGTTGGTGATCTTAAGAGATTAGCCATTTTGAAAGAGTTTGGGGATGAATCACCAGACCTCGGCCTCGGTGATCGAACTTCCGATCATGACTTCATGTCCATTTGCAAGGTATTTGCTTTATAAGTAGATTAGTAACGATATGGTAGCTTGAAAA
>JABAYD010019340.1:0-18899 GCA_014822095.1 Diplotaxis tenuifolia
AGGGCTTCTATGATGTCTTCTGGTTGGTCTAGAGTATCTCCTGGTCTCCATAGATACGTTTGGTATGAACCAAAACGATTTGGTCGAAGTCTTACCTGAATTGATGTCGGTTTGGCCGGTTTTGGGAAATTGATTGCATATTGGTTTTCCCTTGACCAATTCTTCTGGTTTTAGGCTTTCTGGAAAGCTATGACATTAATATTGAGGCCCATGCTTGACTCTGTAGATCTCCTCTTCATGGTTGGGCTGTAATCCTCTTCTACTGTCTGATACTCGCAATGAAATGGGCTGGGGAACCTCCATTTTATAAAATCCATAACTTTCTGGTCCGTGAAAGTTTCCTTGAAATTCCAAGCCTCAGTAACTTCTTCTTGAGTGTAGACGCCATGAAAATTGGGTTTGTGCCAAAAATCCTTTTGGTTGTCGAGATATACGCCGTGGACTGGACCTATATCGCTGGTATCAGCTAGGTGGTTGGTTTGGACTGTTTGGTGAACCTACGGTCCAGCTACTGGTTTGATGGCCGCTTCACATAGCTTCTTCTCAGAATACTTCATTGGTGGGTCAACCAAATACGATGTTAGTAGGATGCGCGAAGAGGTTAAAGCTGATGTTGTAGACCGGAAGACTGGAAAAACTAAGGGTAGTAGTAGTTCTAAGATTCCGGAGAGACTTGATGTTGATATAGTGGCTACTTTAGTTAGAGAAAATCTGAAGGAAGATCTTCAAATCCTTCACGGGTCCATATCAACAATGCAGGAATCACTTACAGGCTATACATATACAATTCTTCTCAACTTCGGTGAGTTTATGGAGCAGTTCAAGATAGTGTTGCCAAAATCACAACACTCTCCGACCAACTACAAAACACTGCCACCCCTGGAGCAGGATCTTCATTACAAAGGGAAAGGCGGTGTCCCACGGTGGTGGACGCGAGCACGCAAACCCTGCCTGATGCTACAACGATAATCTCCGACGCAATTAATTTTGCAAGCTGTTCAACTCCCAAAGAAGCATATGTAAGTTTTGTTGTAGCCGGTTACTAGTATATATTTACAAAGCTAAATGTAGTTGTGATTGGCTAACGTACTCTGCTAACAGGATGGTGAAACTAACATAGATGCTCCAACAGCGGTGAGTGGGGTGACGGAAAGGTGTGCCGAAGAAGTTGTTGACGCTCCTCAAGCACCACCCCTGACGGCTGACACCGCGCAAGACTTAGTATGTTTACTCACTTGGTACACTTTGCCGGTTATTGACATGATTATAAAAGCTATACTTTATGTTTTCTGGCTAACGTCTTTAGTTAACAGGAAGGAGACACTATCATGGACACATGTACAGAGAGGTCTGACGAAGGGGGACTTGAGGCTGATCAATCAGCACCTCTGCCGGCTGAGTGTCACCAAGATTTGGTTTGTTTACTAACTTGAACCATTGGTTGGTTTTACATAGTATATACTCAACTGAATTTATGTACCCTTTCCTGTTTAATTCCCCAATGCAGAACCTTGATCCTGCTTTGTTGTTTCTCGACCCAACTTTCTCGCTTGGACTGACCCAGGAGGAACGTATGGCTCGTGGCAAGAAGGACAAAACCGTTGCTTTGGAACCGGATTCCCTGAATGTGGATTAACTTGAATCTAATATTGACGAAGCGGCAGTAGGTTGTAGGAGAGGGAAGAGGCAGAAGGTCCCAACAAAGGTGCTCATGGGTGAGTATGAATGTGATAAGACCTTCTTGAACCGTGCGAGAAAGGCAGTTGCAGATGCAATCTACAAGGGAGGAAACATAGATTACGGTGCTAAATTTGCTTCTTTACTTGACAAGTTGAAGACGCCATTGTAAGTCTAAACATTTTTCTATACAGCTATGTATGTAGGTAGCATATATATGTCTTATTTAGCCGGCTACAATGAATTTCTCCTTTTCCCTTGTGTAGTTCCATCCCAACCGTTAGTGGGGATATTGAGAGCACGGAGCTGAACGAGGTCGTTCAGAGATCAACTCACCTATCAACTAAGGTTATTTATGTGGTTTTTTCTTGTTATTGAAGCTGGCTCTGAATTATGGTTAATTTTATGATGAGCTGTGTTAACTATTATGGCCACAGGCTGTCGATCTCCTTATGTTCCACACAAGTACTTTGTTCCGGTCTTAATCGGCTCAGAAGCAGCAGGCCACCACCTTGTTTATGGATACGCAGTTTGCCTCTCACTTCACCAAGCAGTATTTGAAGTTCTCAAAGGTCTCCAATAAAAATAACTTCATATTCTCCGAAGATGTTGTTGGTTTGTTTCGCATGCACCCAACAAACACCAAAGCAGTACGGTTCTATTTCCCATACAATGTTGACGACAAATACTAGGTGGGGATATGTTTAGATTGCTCAAGCTGGGTCCTCACTGTATTGGACTGCAATATTGGTCTTCGAACTGATTACATGATGAACAAGGAATTAAGACCTATAACGCTTATGTTTCCATATCTTCTCAAGTATGTTGGAAGAAACATGGGTGTCAGAGAGGGGAAACCTATGGCAATTGAGAGGCCCCGAAGCATTCCTCAGCAAAATGCAACAACACAGTCTGTTGTGTCATATGTGCTTTTCATTCAAGCACATGCTGTAGGAGGAGTTGATGCATGCAAATGTATTACTTCAGACGTCCTTGATAGCCTCGTCGAGTGTGTTGTGGTGTCCCTCTATGAAGCAACTGTTGGTCCCCTGTGATTTATTCCGTTGTATTGTTTCTCTACTGTCTCATTTTACCATCTTATTCCAAAACTTTGAACTTTATGTTGCTTTGATTGCTGAATCCTAAACTATGTATCAATCATTTTATGTTTCTGAGACAATCGTATTGTTTTTACGTTTAACCGTCCAATTTCTTAAATAGTCAGAGTTATATAATGTTTGATGGGAAAATCAACTACTTATATTTCAAAATCGTTTGGACATCATTGTGTACATGTCATCTTTTTAACTGTACA
Source organism: Diplotaxis tenuifolia (assembly GCA_014822095.1). Classification (NCBI taxonomy): domain Eukaryota; kingdom Viridiplantae; phylum Streptophyta; class Magnoliopsida; order Brassicales; family Brassicaceae; genus Diplotaxis; species Diplotaxis tenuifolia. The sequence goes on from JABAYD010019340.1 coordinate 2,993, forward strand.
ATTAGGTATTCTTGGTGTATATAAACCAAAGCCTCTTACTTATCTCTCAAAAGGTGGCAATTCACACATTCATCTTCTATTGCCTTCGGCGGCTGGCTGAGCAAAGATTAGATCTTCAATCCAGGTGAAACTGTTAATCACATAATACCTTTCATTCTCACATATTATACACTAGTCTCATTGCCAGAGGTTCTTGTTATGTGGTTCGTTTTAGTAGATGAACATTGAAATAGGTCCTGGCATACCTCGTAGGTGTCCCTGTGGCGCACCGACAATTGTCTTAACATCAAGAACAAAAGAAAATCCGGGTAGAAGATTCTACAGATGCGGAGTAGTGTTTGGGGATAATCATTTGTTCAAATGGGCAGACGCCCTAACGGAGGAGTTGGAAGCATTATCGGCCAAACATGAGGGCATGGCGAATGACTTAACTCAAATCAAGGATCAGCTAGACGACCTGAAAACATATATGACAAAGATTGTACAAGTGGTGGCGGCTCTTGCGAAGAAAATTCGCTAATGAGGTTAACCATGTTGTGACATTCTTAATGTTAAGTAGTAAATCTAACGGTGTTAGTAGCTATCTTGGTTGTTGTGTAAAGAATAACGACGTATATGTAATTGATATGAAAACTGTCTACTTTTGGATAAAGCTTATGTAATCCGGCTAATTTATGTTTATTGCTCTTGATTGTCCAATCAGGTTGTATCCGGTTATCCCTGCTTGTTATCATGGACCTATATGTTTGCGGATTAGTCGTTGCGTTTCCGGGTTTACGGACTTGTCCTTATTGTATAGGGTTTTGAATTTTAAGTGTTATGGTATAAGGTTTAGGGATTACGAATTAGGGTTATGGGTAACGGAGAGGTTGTTTTTGTTTAGTGTTGACGATGTATATCTTTTGGGATAACCATTCACCGGGTATGGTTACATTATGTTAAAGGATGGTTAACTATTATGATAACCGGTTAGATGGTTATATATTAAATGTAACCTAACTGTTGACCAGTTAATTAGTTATGCATCCATCATTTTTCTATACTCCAAAAAGTGAGTGTTTACCTTTTTAGGGTTTAGGGTTTAGAGCTTAAGGTATATGGATCATGGTTACAACTTTAGGGTTTAGGGTTTACAGATTTGAGTTTAATATTTAGGGTTTAGGGTTTATGGTTTAGGGTTTCTGGTTTAGGGTTTAGGGTTAAGCATTTAGGTTTAGGGTTTAGGGTTTAGGGGTTAGGGTTTAGGGATTGAGGTTTAGTGTTTACGAGTTATAGCTTATGGGATAACAATTGACGGGGTATGGTTAGGCTATGTTAGGCGATGGTTAACTATTATGATAGCCGGTTAGGTGGTTCAATATTAAATGTAACTTTACAATTGGCCTGCTAACTATTTTTGCATTCATCTACAATTGGCCAGTTAACTATATTCGAAAATGTGGGTTTTTCGTGTTTTGGTTTTAGGGGTTACGGTTTAGGGATTTGTGTTTACAGTTTAGGGTTTAGGGTTGAGTGATACACAAGGTTTAGGGTATAGGGTTTAGGGTTTAGGGTGTGCGGGGTTTAGGGTGTGCGGGGTTTAGAGTCTAGGGTTTAGGGTTTAGGGTTTAGAGTTTAGGGGTTAGGGTTTAGGGATTGGGGTTTAGTGTTTACGAGTTATGGCTTGTGGGGGGTGACAATTGACGGGGTATGGTTAGGCTATGTTAGGAATGGTTAACTATTATGATAGTCGGTTAAGTGGTTAAATATTAAATGTAACTTTACAATTGGCCTGTTAACTATTTTTGCATCCATTTACAATTGGCCAGTTAACTATACTCGAAAATGTGGGTGTTTAGTGTTTGGGTTATAGGGGTTAGGGTTTAGGGATTTGTGTTTACTGTTTAGGGTTTAGGGTTTAGTGATAGGCAAGGTTAAGGGTTTAGGGTTTAGGGTCTAGGGTTTAGGGTTTAGGATTAATGGTTTAGGGTTTAGGATTTAGAGTATAGAGTTTAGGGTTTAGAGTTTAGGTTTAGGGTTTAGGGTTTAGTATTTAGCGTTTAGGGTTTACGGTTTAGGGATTGGGGTTTAGTATTTACGGTTATAGCTTGTGGGATAACCATTGAAGGGGTATGGTTAGGCTATGTTAGGAATGTTTAACTATTATGATAGCCGGTTAGGTGGTTCAATATTAAATGTAACTTTACAATTGGCCAGTTAATTAGTTATGCGGCAGTCTACAATTGCCCAGTTAACTATACTTGAAAATGTGGGTGTTAATGGTTTGGGTTTTAGGGGTTAGGGTTTAGTGTTTAGGGTTTAGGGATTAGGGTTTAGGATTTAGGGTTTAAGGTTTAGGGTTTAGTGTTTAGGGTTTAGGGTCTAGGGTTTGCGGTTTAGGGAATGGGGTTTGGTATTTACGGTTATAGCTTGTGGGATAACCTTTGAAGGGGTAAGGTTAGGCTATCTTAGGAATGTTTAACTATTATGATAGTCGGTTAGGTGGTTCAATATTAATTGTAACTTTACAATTGGCCAGTTAATTAGTTCTGCGGCAGTCTACAATTGCCCAGTTAACTATACTCGAAAATGTGGGTGTTAATGGTTTGGGTTTTAGGGGTTAGGGTTTAGGATAAGGGGTTTAGGGATTATGGTTTAGGGTTGAGGGTTTAATGTTTAAGGGTTTAGGTTTAGGGTTTAGGGTTCTCCGGTTGGGTGTGATGTCATTCAAGCTTTAGGCATTCGGGTTTATGGTTATGTGTGTTTATATGCACGAGTGTTATACTCATGTTGACAACTAGTTTAGCCGGCTTTTCAACTAGACACCTGAAAAATGTTAATATCTTAATAATTAAGAGTACATATTGTTTATAGATGGTTAAATATACTGCTAGCCGGATAGGTTGGAAAATATTTAAGTTAACCGTAATAGTGACCATTTAATTTGTTTTTCCTTAGGCACTTTCCGAATCTTGAAAAACGTATTGCTTATTCTATGTATTGCTAACTATTCATTAGTGGTTGAGGGTTGAGGAATGATTGGACTGGGTTTACACTGACCTAGTCTTATAATATTCCATGTATTGCTAACTATTAGGTTAGGCTCTTAGTTTGGTTGATATGGAAAAATGTTGACTAGTGTTAACAAAACTAGTAGCCGGCTATTCCAGTAGACATCACAAACAAAGTTAACACATTCCAAAAGAAGAGAACTTATTATTTATTCAACAAAGCGTTTATCCAAATCCCCTGCATACCCATGATGGTGTCTTAGTTCTAGTTATATTTTACATAAGTTGGAAGTTAATCCACCATCTTCAGCCACCATTCCGTCCATTACAAGTCCGTCCATCGCGAAAAGCTCCCTTCGTAGTTATTTCACACCATGGTTCTCTTATATTGGGTTCTTGCAAGTGGCCTTGTTGTGTCCAATGCCCTTGCACCTGCTGCACACGATCTTGCGCCTAACACATTTCATATGTATACACATCAAATGATAATGGCGGTTATTATAAAAGCCATGAAACGGATAAGTAACAGTTCAAACTAACTTACGCGTTGCTCTCCTCTAGAAAAGTATCTCAACTTCTTAGGCCTCCCCGGTGGACGTCGTGTTGCAGGTGGCTGTAAATTAAGTGCTGATAGATAATCTGGGAGGTCTAAACCACCGGTTGAACCTGTCTCCGGCAGGACCATTACTTGATAAGCAAGCCTGAGGTTGTTCAGCTTCAATGGTTCGATGACTAGATCGTTGACATTGATCTTAGCTTTGAGTGCCGCAACTATTGCGTGGGAGCATGGTATAGCTAGCATCTGGAATTCATAACAACTGCAAGTCTTAGTGGTTAGGTTAACATGGAAATTTACGGCATTCTTTTTGCGTATTTCGTACTCCATCTCTGCAATTTCGATAATATCATAGCCACCTGTCATCTCGAAGTTCATTGTGAGGATCTGTTCAATACGAGGTGTAAGCACACCAACAATCTTTTTTGCTGCTTCACGCCTAGTTGCAAACCACGTAGTGAGTTTTGAACGTATAAAATCAATCAATGGGACAATCGGATACTCCCTCGCTTCCCTCAAGATCGAGTTCCATGATTCCGCCAAGTTACTTGTCATCACGTTGTATCGGTTTCCAGGGAAGTGGGATCACGCCCAATGCTGCAACCCAATGTCTAACAAATATGCTGCACACGACGGATTCATTTCTTCGATCTCATTGAAAGTCATGTAGAAGTCGTGCAATCGATATGCTCTAGCAGCCTTAGCAACAAGATGCTCCAAATGCCTTCCGCGGAAATTTGACCTGATGTTTCTCTTCAGATGGACGACGCAGACACAGTGGCCGGCATTAGGAAAGACCTGAACATATATATTTATATTAGCCAGTAATGGTACTTGTTAGATTACATGTATGGAAGTTAATCATACATGACTTTATTTGAAAAGCTAGTTAAAACAATATTCGGTTAGGAGAAAAGTTAGCCCTTCAATCCCGTTTTCTTATGCCCTTGAAGATAGAGGGATGCCTGTCAGATACGAAAACCAAGCCAGGCTCGTTCATAACAAATTGAGATAGGTTTTGGAAAAAACCATTCCCATGAGTTGTCATTCTCGCTAACGACAATGGCGAAAGCTAAAGGAAATATTTGGTAATTACCATCTTGTGCCGAAGCTGTCAGTAAACAACCTGCATATTTCCCTTTTAAATGCGTCCCGTCAATGATCACAACATGACGCATTGCATTATAACCTTCAATAGAAGCCCCTAAAGCAAGGAACATGCATTTGAATCGGTTTGCTCCTTGCTGTGTTGGCTCCGTGTGCAAGTTAGCCTATGAACCAGGGTTTGCTATCACTAGATTATTAAGATAAGCTGGGAGCTTGACGTAAGAACCACTGCATGTACCGTGGCCATCATCCATTGCCTCCTCCCTCGACTTCCAGGCCTTCCAGTATGAGATTGAGACGTCATGGTCACCCCTCATCATCAATCCGATCTCTCTTGGTTTAGGTCCCATTCCGTTTCCAGCAAATTTAGTTTTCATGAGCTCCCCGATCACCGCTGCGGTTGCTTGGTTCTGGTACCCACCACGTTCTGTTATAGCACAGGTATGGACACTGACAACTCTCCTAACTTCAAAAACTTCAGAATCCTTCAGCTTTATTGCGTACACGCGCCATGGGCAAGCAGAGCTGAGACATTGCAAAACCATCATCTCGGGATCAGACTTCGCGCTTCTGAAGCAAAACTTTTTTGCTATTGCAAACATTGCTACATGCTGCTTGAATGCCTCGCGGTTCCTGAACAGCATCCCAACTTGAATGTCATCCCCAAACGCATTCGTTTCACTTGAGGGAAAAAAATTTGTAAATAAATTTGGTTAAGTTAACTTAGACAGTGTGGGAAAACAATCTAATCATGCATGCATTCTGTAACCGGTTACAAATTCTGATAATCTTTAGACCATCAGTTTTCTATATAATTCGAGAAATGCATACACAATAACCGGTTATCAGTATTATTTTCTCAGGGCCAGCATCATTGTTTACCCCTCTAACATTAATTATAACCTTATGTGAACTTTTATTCACCCGCCAACACAAGTTCTCGACCATTAGTCAACCAAATTGTTTATCCGGATAACATTAATTTTGACTTTATGTGAACATTTACTAACCGGTTAACATAAATTAACAGTCATGGCGTATTATACAATCTCACTCTTAATGCCATCAAGATACATCAGTTGGTTGTAAGATCAAAAACTTAAGCTTAAATATACGTGTCTTAATTCCGGTTTTCTAATCACAAAAGAAGTTGTTGCAAATATAGAACATAACCATCATTGTTCCATTACATGACGAAACAAGTAGTACATCATTTCATACAAGGTAAAAACTTAAAACCCCTACAGACGGTCTCGTTATGCCACCAACATCCGAAAGAGTAATCCCCAAAAAATATAACAAAAACCCTAGATATAGCCTCAGTTAAGCAAAAGTTTAACCTTCAAAAACATTCCCCATAGGGTTAAACTTTTTGTTAACCGACCATTTCACAGAACATACCTTTCACCATCACACTTAACAAAAGTAGTACTGTCTTTTAACATTGTACTTGATAAGATTTTGATTCAGAACCCACCCTCGATCTCGCTACCCTCCGACGATGTGTTTCCTGCTTTTCCAGTTGCTGCTGACGGACCACCACTTGCTGCTGCACCAACTCCCACACTTACCTTCACAGTCTCACCTTTCTTGCTCTCCTCATAACCATCCAAATCAACAACTTCTATCACTGAAAATTAACCCGGCGTTATTCTTATAAATACAGCTAAAACAATACATTTCTCAACTCAGTCAAAACATGAAATATTACCGTCAGCTCCTTTATCATTTGTCGTCACCTCTGGCTCAAGTTGAGTACAGACTATAGAAGTGGAAGATGACGAGGAATCCCCGTTTGTGTCTTTTATTCCTCCCATCATTGTCTCCTGAGGAGTCAATCCGACACGGATTTCGTTCTGACCGGCAATGTAGAATACTTCCTCATCTGGTGGTTGATTTGCTTCAATCAAAGCTCTTCAAAAAGCTGCATCCTCTGCAATCTGACGAGCATCCCTTTGTGTATTATACACTTCCGGGTAGTCGAACAAGTCAAGACCAACATCTCAAAGAACGGATGGTGCATCCGTAGCGGGGATGTGACCCACTTGTTGCTGCTGGAACGGTATCATCGTCCCTGTTAATCACACCAACACAATTCAAAGTATTGTCATTTTGATTGAACCAGAGTTGATGATACTACTTAACCGGCTAACAAGAAATTAAATTTTTTCTAGCATACCTCCAGTTTGCGCAACACGTCCAGACACATACATAGTGTTCTGAGAAACATATGCCATCACAGCATCATCATCAAGCTGAATAATCTCCATTCGTCGGACAACCCCCTCTCCGGCTCCGCGTCCTAAAATCCTATCAGCATACGCCATCTCCATGGCAAAACGGTGGAGGATAATCATCTCCTCCTCCCCAAATACTTCCCTCATCACACTTTCACTCACAACCAACCTCTTTCCCAGCACCAACCCTGAAATAATCAAATTGAATTATGTTAGTGAGCAGAATACAAAAATTAATATACTTGACAAAGAGTTTGGAGCAAGTAACTAATACTTACTCTCGTAACTTGCCCTAGATCTTTCGTCTTGACCTTCTCCCACAACATAAGTTGAAGCTCCTATCGTGAAATCAGAGCGACTTAGAAACTGGAACTCTGCGACGCTTCTCGCTCCGATAGTACAGAGGAGCGTTATGTCAGTTAATGGTGGCCTCTAACTCATCAAGTTCACCAAGTCATCTGTCGTTGCGATTCTGATCGGCGTGGAGGGTCCACTTGGTAGAAGCATCCAGTTAGGCATGACGTAGGTTATGAGAACATGAGTGTCAGAAGCCAACATGAAGCATTCTCTGACTGTGGTATCAATCACGGGGAACGTCTCTGGCAAATCCATGTACATGGTAAACCCGTAATCTTCATGGTTTGGTACAAAGTACCACTGGTCTTGCTCGTTTTTCTTCCAATCACCACGCCAGATTCTGAAAACGCGACCCATTCCTGCGAATTATAAGGTGTGAATCAGTTTAATAAGTTGGAGAAGTAATGATTGGAAATACATGGAGTTAATGCTATGAAACATTAGTAAACTCCGACAGAAACATAATGGATTTATCGTATATTAATGGAAATCTTTACATTTATAGCTACTTAAGAATCTAATTCACCTTTTCTGCTTATCTTTCTCGCTACTATCTTCCTTCCACAGCTAACCTTCACTTGTATGAAGCTTCGGTTTTGGAGAAGCGGAAACGTCTAACTCTCCTTTATAAAGGCACAAAGAAGACGTCGAGCCGGTTAAATTAAAATTTTAATCGAAAATTAAAATAAAACTTAAGCGTAATCTTTTAGAAGATCTTGTAAACAGTAAAACCGTTTGCGTCAGACATATTTTTAGGAGATAATAATTTTACATTACCGATGCAGGTAATGCTATTGTGCACCAAATTTATTTCTTATCTTGCCAAATCTAAGCTTGATCCTCTGTTAGAACCGGTGACCGAAAGGGAAATACAGGAAGGCGAGTGGTCACCCGGGCAGGGGATTTCCGTATTTTTACCTTCGCCAGCATCGCCACGTAGCCCCTTTCTTTCCTCTCTTTGGTAATTGGCTAATTTCGTTATCTGTCTTGGTTTTACACCAAAATTGCTCATTAATTAATCAACTCGTGTTATCTATAGATATTACGTGTCGATATACCGGTGATTAATATACGTGAAGTCACCGTTTCATTTCGTATACATTCGCGCAAGTTACGGTGACCGTGACTGAAATTATTATTGGCTTTTCTAGGCCCATAAAATTACAAGCTTAGAGGTTTATAAAAATCATAGATTGCTAACCCATTTGCAGAAGTTGAATCAAAAAATATTATTATTTCAGTACCAGTCCGATGTTGTCCAAGTTCCGGACTAACTTCTCATTACGCCAGCCATATCCAAACATACACGTAATATATACTATAATATAGCCGGATCAGCATCTTTTGACTGAATAATGATCTGGCCATAAGAATATGAAGTCATAATTAACATTAAATATCTAATGAAAAAGGTTAAAATAGGTATTGTATCAAATTTCTTAATCTTCGTGTAGATATGTAAAACGTCAATTAATTAGGCTAAAAACCTAAAAAAATATGAAAACTAGGAAAATACCTAAACAGTATAAATGTGGACATCAGTATTTGTACTGAATAAATAAAATTAGTCTTCTAATCCTTTATTAAGCAAACTTGTTTAGTAATTATACGAAAGTAGTTTGTGATGTATGTCTATAGAAGATATTTATTAAGATTTTGTTAAGATTGCAATTAGATATTTTTTCTTGTTTACGAAAAAGAGTAATATTTACTTTTTTTAACAACAAGAATAACATTTACATTAGTTCTTGTTTTCGAAAAGAGTAACATTTATCTAACGTATGCGGTGTTAACGTAGATGAATTTCCAACCTATGTTACATGGAAACAGAAGCGGAAGCGTGGAAGCGGAATAGTATGAAAGCGTAATAGTATGGAAGCGTAAAAGCGATTTTTTTTTAAATATTAGGAAGCGGATACGTGTTGGAAACGTATATAATTATATACATATATATAATTATATTTATATAATACAAACCCACATATAAAATAGTATCTGAAACTTAAAAATGTCTAAATCATACAAATATAATAAATTTTATATATTGCTCGTCAATTATCTATGTACCAAGAACTCTAACCTCACGGGCGGATGGGCTAGCACGCAGTGCAAGAACACAAACGTCTTTCGTTGTTCACATGGATACAGAGCTATCAGTTTGGTTCGCAGAGTCAATATGAGTATGTATTTTGATATTAAAATAAAAAATAAAAATAAATCTTATATATTAAGCAACTCAATGGAAAATAAAAACATTCAATGTTAAAGATTAATTGTTTCATTCATTTTCATCTTTTCCAGATACTTCTCTTTCTTAAAAAAAAATTCACACAACAATGGTTTTAATTATAAAAAGGGTAATTAATCTTAAAATATTGTGATGATGTAGACAAAATTTCATTATCACTCCAACACATTAGAAAAGCATTTGTCGTAAAATCCTGTTATTAATAGTTTTGTTTTTGTTTTGTGATAAATACAAAGAAAACATCTGAAAAACTTACCTTGTTAGTTCTTTGACTCTTGTACAAGAAGAAGAAAACAACAAGGAATAACGATTCATTAACCTAGTCTCAAGTCTCGCCATTTTTAATTAGGGGTTTTATTAAGGAAATAAAACATAAAACACTTTTTTTTTTAATTTATGATTCCAATATCAATTTTTAACGCTTCTAAATAGGAATCATAGCTTCCATTACGCTTCTAAAATCTATTTTTTTTTGAATCGCGATTCTACCACGTTTCCAAGCGCTTCCAATACGGGACAACTTTGTGTCTAATACGCTCGTTTGAGATGATGGTTCTTCGAACGTTAATTTCGAAATGTTTGAGTAAAGATCGATGGGCTAACTTTGGACATAGATCGATGGGCCAACTATAGGCACGGATCGATGGATCGGATTGGACTGTTTGAATCGTGGGCTCTGATATCATGTTAAGGTAGATGGGCTTGTAACTCAAAAAACCAATTGGTGATTAGTAGAGTGATCATTATCTCATATATTAGTGAAAAAAAAAATTTTAAAAAAAAAAGATTTAGGTGGTTTACGTACAAAATAATGTATGCTATGTAATAAACAAATAACCTTGGATCACTTATTCTGCGACAATCTCACCATTCTTCATCTCTAGGATCTCGAATTCTCTATGTATATGAGCACTCCGAACACATTCATTGCTTTGAAACTTCGCTTTCATGGAATCCCAGAGATCCGTACAGCTGTTTTTCTGCAGAATCTGCTTCAAGATGGTCTTGTCGATAGAGAACAAACAAATAATTTTTCACTTTTATATCCTTGAGCTTCATCTCAGCCAACTCAGCTCGTTGCTGACCATTGACATACCCTGATTACAACGTGCCACAAACGTGGACTTCAAGTACTTCCTAATAATGAGCAACACGTTCAAGACTGAATCAAATAAGAAAATCAAAGTGCAAATATCTCTAAAAAGAAGAGGAACTTAAACTTATTCAGCTAAGATCTGACTAAGCAAACCGTTTAATGCTAGCATCCATGTCCTCCTCCGCCTCTCACATCGCCGGAGAACGACTGGCTCTATTCGACACTACGAGGAGTAGTCGCTGGCCTCGCCGGATGCGACTTCTTAACAACAATGCCTCGTCATCACTCTTCGAATCAAATAAATCTTTCTTGAATCCAAAGCAGAGGAGATTCATTCGAGCATCAACAACCTCTGGTAATATACCAATTCCCATCTTGGCAGTTTCTTGAAGTTGACCAACTTATCAGTGTTGATCTTTCGATTTCAATTGAAGCAAAACTATTATATTTATTTGGGTTTATAAGGGAAAGTCAATACTCTAGAGATGAAGAAGGACGCAACGGTTAGCATGAACCCTCCTTTGGAGCCACGACGAGTTGTTGTCACTGGCATGGGAGTTGAAACACCACTAGGTCATGACCCACATACTTTTTATGACAACTTGCTTCAAGGCAAAAGTGGTATAAGTCATATAGAGAATTTCGACTGTTCTGCATTTTCCACTGTAAGCTCTATTTTATAATATATCAGGAGGCTCTTACGAATTTTTGTCTGGTAGTTTGACTCTTTATGTTTCTTTGTGTTGTTGCCTTTTGCCAAAGAGAATCGCTGGAGAGATTAAATCTTTTTCGAGTGAAGGATTCATTGTTCCTAAAATGTCTAAAAGGATGGACAAGTTCATGCTCTATCTTATAACCGCTGGCAAAAAGGCCTTGGAGGATGGTGGTGTAACTGAGAATGTGATGGCAGAGTTTAACAAGTCAAGATGTGGAGTTCTGATTGGCTCATCAATGGGAGGCATGAAGGTATCTTATTATTTTGAAACAGTGTTGTTGTTCTATTTGGAATCATGGTCTCTTGGCATTTACCAATGGTTATTGTTATGTGGATACAGATCTTTTACGATGCGCTTTTGAAAATCTCTCACAGGAAGATAAGCCCTTTTGCTGTTCCTTTTGCCATCACAAACATGGGTTCCGCTATGCTTGCCGTGGATCTGGTCTGTGACCAGACCAACTTTGGATATTATTTACGTCGTAATAACAATCAAATACGTTTTGACTTTTTCTTCATTATGGTACGTACGTACATTAGGGATGGATGGGTCCAAACTACTCTATTTCAACAGGATGTGCCACGGGGAACTTCTGTATTCTCAATGCAGCAAACCACATAACTAGAGGTGAAGCTGTAAGTTTCCTCAATCTCACTGGGACCCTTTTGGTTATGGTGAAACTACTTTTGGTTTAACACTTGACTGTCTTTTCCCTTAAAACTTAATAGGATGTAATGCTCTGTGGTGGCTCTGACTCAGTTATTATGCCAATAGGTGCATACTATTTCCTCTATGTTACATGTTACCGAACTTTTGCGCAAGTAAAATCTCATAACATGTATACCGATGCCAGGTTTGGGAGGTTTTGTTGCCAGCCGGGCTCTTTCAGAAAATAATGATGATCCCTCCAAAGCTTCTCGCCCTTGGGATAGTGTATTTTTCCACCATTTTCTTGTCGTCTTTATTTCTTGTCCTTTAAACATTCTTTCACTGTTCCTTTTGAATCTTGATTATTCAAACGGTGAAGTTTCAAAAATATGGGAACCTAGGCTAGGCATGGACCACAGTGTGATTCATTAACCTCCTTGAGATCGCTAATGCATTAAAGGGTTCCATAATGATAGCCATTTAAAATATTGGGGAAAATCATTGGTGGTTAACTCTCTTTGTCTTGTCACTTCTAAGTTTTTTTATAGACATGAATGTCCAGTGCATCTCATTCGTGTAGGATAATATTGAAAAGATCTATTAAACCTGATTTTGGTTGCTAAACAGAAACGGGATGGTTTTGTCATGGGAGAGGGAGCTGGAGTTCTACTTTTAGAAGAACTTGAGCATGCCAAGGTTTGTCACTCCTCTTGTTTTTTTTTTTTGCCTTTTGCTCCAACTATTTTCTTGTCACAAATGTAAAATGTTTTCCAACGTTTTTATACAAAATGATACATACTGCTTTTGAAGAAAAGAGGAGCAAATATATACGCAGAGTTCCTTGGGGGTAGTTTCACATGTGATGCATATCATATAACCGAACCACGTCCTGATGGTAAATAAATCTCTTTTGCCCCCCTAGTTATCTTAATTCTCTGATGCCTCTGAGTTTATTTTTCCTTTGCCTGTCTATGATCATTATTTGGTTGGTGAAGGAGATATATTTAATATCCGCAGGTGCTGGTGTCGTTCTCGCAGTCGAAAAAGCGTTAGCTCATGCCGGGATTTCTAGGGAAGACATCAATTACGTGAATGCTCATGCTACCTCTACACCAGCTGGAGATCTTAAGGAGTACCACGCTCTTTCTCACTGTTTTTCCCAAAACCCTGAGGTAAAAAAAACTCTTGTTATTATCTATCCTGTCTTGTAGATATACACTAATGTCTCTAAATTATTGGCAGCTAAGAGTAAACTCGACAAAATCTATGATTGGACACTTGCTGGGAGCTTCTGGGGCCGTGGAGGCTGTTGCAACCGTTCAGGTTACATAACTATATCTACATGAAAGGAACTTTTGTATAAAAAAATAAATCAATTTTCTTTGGTATGAGGAAAAAAGTTATGTTGAGTGGACAAAACAATAATGTTATGTTACCTTCTCATCACCCTACAGGCAATAAAGACAGGATGGGTTCATCCAAATATCAACCTCGATAATCCAGACAAAGCAGTGGTATATGCTGATAAATTCTAGTTTTATATCTCTTAATGATAATCACAAACTTCAATTACGAAATGATGGATCAGGATACAAAGTTGCTTGTGGGTCTTAAGAAAGAGAGACTGGATATTAAAGCAGCCTTGTCAAATTCATTCGGCTTTGGTGGCCAGAACTCTAGCATCATTTTCGCTCCTTACAAAAAATGAAAGGCTAACAAGTCCAGTGCCGTGTACTCTACGAAACTTGTTGTAAGGTACATCGTAAGTTCTTCCTTCTTTAATATAGGCCCATCATTGATGCAATCTCAGATTTTTTTGGGAAACTTGGCTCCTCCTTACCTAACATATGTTTTAGTAAGATAAATATCCTTGACTATTTGCTCGACAACCAGAAACTGAACCACTATACTTTTCTTGCACCATAATAGGTATCCGGTTTAGTTCTTGTGATTTTGCGCTATTTTATACCATCAATCTCTTTGGGTGATAACAAACTGACGGAGTGTTTCCCCATGTTTTCCATGCAGTGTGTACAAGAACTTCCCATGTTTTTTGGTAGTGTTGTGATTCAGGATTCGATTAACTTTTACAAAGACAAGATAAGAGGATAAAGAGAAGAAAATGATGAAGTAGCTGATGGTTTGTTACATGAACAATCTGTTCTTTATGTATGGTACCAACAATAATACTTCGTTTGCCATTTTGGTTGGTAAGATTGAAATATTTGAGTTTTAGTTTTAGTTTTGTTTTGGGCTTGGGCTTGTTCTAACTTTCTAAATTGCAAGTTTAATAATTGATACGTTCCCTTCGAGATAAATTTCTGTAAACCCACTTTCATTTAGACCAATAACACTTTTTACATGGAAAATTCTTATGAATTTATTTAGGCCCATCATATTAGTATATTCATAAATTTAGTCAGTTTTTAATGTAGAGCAATTTTTTTTTTTTGAACTTAGCAATTTATATATTTAGAGAAACAAAAGTTGGTGGAATTAAGCATTCTTCGAAATTCATATCAGTTGAGTGGAATAAAAATTAGTGGAAGCATGTTTATAAATCTTTATCATTTGGGTTTAAAAGTATGAAAATTATTAAACTCATTCATCCATTAAAATTGAATGAATGAACAAATTTAGGTAAAACATATTCCTCTATTATTTTGCATGGGAATATGAGGAATGGATCTATGTCACCATCCTCTTTAATTTTTCCACTCAGAATTTTTCTGCTCACATTCAATCCATCAGTGGCTATCATCCATATTCTTTCAGTTTCGATTTAGCTGACTATGTTGAATTGTTTTTTTTTTAACTTTTCATTTTTGAATGATGAAACCTCTAAAATGCAGTATTTTACCAAAATTTATTGTTCTAAATATACATCTGTTTCTAGAAACTGCTGAAAAGTATTTGTTTTATAAATAAATAAATCTATGACAACTGAGTTAAAAAAATCACTTAAAACATAATTGTTGATTTATATGGTTGTATATATAAATTAAAGTTGATGTCACTAGTTAAACTTCAACAAAACATGCAGTCTTCTTTACATATATGGAAGAATTTAGATGCAGTAAAATTTTATTTCTTCAATTTTAGATTTGACATATACCAAAAACACAACATCTTTTGACTGATAAACTTGTACCTGGTGTGACAAGTTTTTTTCCAGATATATCCTTTGTCGATTCTACTTCTTTGATTTAGCTATCTGAATTGGCAGGTCCAGCTACTTAAGCTAGCTTTCTTTGTTGTAAAAAAAAAAAATTCAACAAATCACCTCCGATGTTCATAACTTTCAGTTAATAATATGCATTATAGATGTTACTGCTTAAATTTGAATAGTAACAACAAATAGTTAATAATAATTTTAGTCAAACTGTTGAAAAGAAAATATGTATTTAATGATTTTTTGGTAAAAAAGATAGTTTCATTTTTTACCTGGAACCTAATCATTATAAATCATTTTTTCTAACGCAAATTGAGTCCAGATGGCATAAGTTACAACCGGAATCTTTTTACCACTATAATATTTCAATGATTTTTCAACAATATTTTAATATTATCAACCTAGGACATTATATCAACAATGTTTAGAATTTCGAAAGTCTACCTAAATTCATGATAATTTGATAATCAAATATATGTATAACCAATATTTAAAATAAAAGTCGTTTATAAAACATTTTAAAATAAAATTATATATTATAAAAACTTTTTTTTTCATGTAGCTTTTTGAACCTCAATAGGTAAATTTTAATATATTATAGCAATTAACCTTTGGTAAATTACATCTTCACTTTTTTTTTTATCATCAAAAACACAGACTCATACAGACCCTGTGAACCAAACTGGGGGCTCCGTATCCATGTGAACAACGTGTGACGGTTGAGCTCTGAGACTTCGTGCAAGCCTATCCGCCCGTGTATTCAGTGTTCGTGGTACATAG
>JABAYD010019355.1:0-14262 GCA_014822095.1 Diplotaxis tenuifolia
TTTCGTTTTTATTAATGACTATTATTATTTATTTATTTTTCTTTTTAAAAACATAATATAACTTAACAAGATTTGGTTTCTTTTTTTAAAAGATATCAAATTTGAAATAACACATTCCTATTGGTTGGTGAACCTAGAGGTTCACCCCAGGGGTGAACCCAAGAATAAGTCTTCTCACTTACCAAAACACATCTTTGTAAATAGGTACAGATCACAAATTCTAAGTGACGGTTGGGAGAGAGGTATGCTCTTCAAATGAAAGTTTAGTACATAATTTGGATCTTGAGCTTGAAGATTACAAAAGTGCACCTTAAACCTCCTTATCATAAAAAAATTGACATAAGAAAAAAAACCTCACTTTTTAGTAATTATTGAACTCATTTGAGTCTCTCAGTAATAGTAATAATCTTAGCTGTTTGTTTTTAGGGGAAGGGCCAAAATAATCTTCAATTTTTAAGCTTAAGTTAAAAACTCAACTCACAATTCACAAACACATTATTTTAATAATTAAATTTCCAACTAAATGCAAAAAAATCCACTTGGTCTGCATTAGGGATGTCGACAAAAAAATACAAATATATCTTATTTTTTTGTGTTGACCAAACCATTTTAGACATGTTGACAGGAATATTGACTTTCTTCTCTAAAATATTTCTGGTTGTACTTTAACACACATATCTCAAAATTCATCAACTCTAGCTTCAAAGATATCATGTACAAATGTAATTGACCAATGAGATTATTTGTTAGTCTACCATAATTCGACTATTAATTAGGCAATTACCCATGAAATGACGTAAATAAATTAATTCCTATATTGTCTCTTATTCTTTTCTTCTAACACTCTCTCTCCTGACACTCACATCCAGAAAATGACAATTTTTCTTTTTTCTTTCGATTCCATTTCTTTTTCACCCTCAAACTCTCTCATCATTTCTTTTATATTTTTTTGTCATTCTCTCTTCTACTTTTTTGTTCTTTTCTTTTCCTGATGAAATATTTTTAATCTTGGGGTTTTCAAATTATTATTTTCTATATATAATATTTCATACTTTAATCACTATTCTTTTATCGATTGTTAATATATTATGTAGCAATTAAATAATTTTAAATCTTAACAGCATAGCTACTAACAAATACATGTACCAGATGTATTAATAGAGGTATTAACCGTTAATTTTTTTTGTTGTAAATGTTAACATATGTGTTAGTTGTTAACAAATACATGTACAATAAGTGTTAACAGATATGTTAGTTGTTAATAATTTGTAGATGTCAATACATGCGTTATGTATTATATGTTAACAAATAAATATTGTTGAAGTTTCAATTTCTCTATCAAAATGAGTAAATTTAATATCAATGATATGAAAATCAATGATATTTCAATTTCTCCCACTCTCTCTCATGGCACTCTCTCTCTTGACACTCTTTTCACAACCATAGAAATGGTAATCTCTCTTTCTCTTTCCTTCGATTCCATTTTTTTTCCACCCTCAAACTCTCTCATAATCTTTTTTTTTGTCATTCTCTCTTCTCCTTTTTTTGTTTGATGAAATAATTTTATCTTAGAGTTTTTAAATAAATATTTTCGATATATAATATTTTGTATTTTAATCACTATTTTTGTCGATTGTTACTATTTTGTATCAATTAAATAATTTTTAAAATGTTAGCAACGATTTTAGCTGTTAGCTGTTAGCTGTTAACAAATACATGTACTATAAGTGTTAACAGATGTGTTAGTTGTTAACAAATTTGTATATGTTAATACATGCGTTAGGTATTATATGTTAACAAATAAATATTGTTGAAGTTTCAATTTTTTTATCAAAATAAGAAAATTTAAAATTGTTCAAAGATGTAAAAAGTTTGCTAAAAAATAGAAAAGAGAAAAAAGAATTGTGGTTGAGAAAATAGATGAAAGATACAGAAAAAAAAAAGAGTGTCAGGAGAGAGAATGTGTGTAAGAAAAATGAGGGAAAAGAGTGTGAGATGATTAAGGGCTTTTTCGTCAGTGCAACACCAAATTGTATGTTCTGAGCCCCTTACGTTCCTCAATGGGTAAAAGCCTAATATGGACTTCGTTTATGTATATTTCTAATAATCTCTTGACTAATTAACAAAAAATAAATACTAATAGTAACTTACCTATTATAGAGTGAATTACACAAATAGTCACATTTACACATATTATTACAGCCTAGGTCACTTGTTGCTCCTTGGACACTTCTGCACAGTTTTCAACCTAGAAAAAATCCATATTATCGTTTAATCTCTATCATCCATAAATTAATATTTTAATTATTATTTTTATCTTTCAGATCTTATCCTCCCTCCTTCTTACTTTTTTTCGTATTGTATGACCATCATCTTCAAGAAACAAAAATGAAATCAAAGTTATGTTCAGAGCTAATGAAATTGAAAAACAATTCTGATGATTATTAGTCTGAAGACAAAGACGAATCCCATGAATCCCGTCATCATTCCGCTTGCAGTGAAACCAAAAATTGAAGAAGACACGTTGTTGCTTCTGAATCGAAGTAGAGTCCTTCTAAACTGGGATCCAGATCGGAGTAGAATCCTCCCTGTTCTCCTTCAGATTTGAAAACCAAAATATTTTCGTTTATAATTCTCCACATATTATCTAATCTGAAATACTACTTAGCATACTACCCCCATCTTGTCACTTCTCTTCAATCACCAACAAGCTGCCATTAAAGTAAGCTCAGAAAGATGTTTTTTTACATGTTTAATCCAGAAGGAGAAAAACGTAGCAGCTGTTATACACGTCAGAGTTCTCTTGACACTACTTTTAAAATGTAGCATCTGTTAGACAAGTACATGATTTTAAAAATGTCCATGTTATTTGATGTACATGTGTACACTAAACTCATTGTGTACAATCACAAATTCATTGTGTACAATCACATGGATCATGGAACATGTGTACATATTGTAATTGTGTATAAACTCAAGTTTCATATGTAAAAGCAAAACTGAACTTGTACACACATATTTGCATGTCTAACCATTATGGATACCAAAATTAGTATTCACATGTACATTTATTTCTAGTTTTGAAGATATTCACATGTACACTTATACACATGTACACCTTCCGTTTAAAAAGAAAAACAAATTTATATAAGTTACATCTCACTTAGCATATTGCCCCCATCTTCTCACTTCTCTCCCGTGAATACACAACATCACCAACAAGCCACCATTAAAGTGTATATTGTCTAAACTTATTTTTTTTATGTTTTGATAAGAAATCTAGCGATGGAAAACCAAAATTAGTATCCATGTGTATATTTATTTTGTGTACTTCATTTTAATGAGATCACATGTACACTGTTAGAATTATCCATATGTATATTATAAAAGAGTAATCACATGTACACATTCAATTTAAATGTACATTTTTGTTTAAAGAAGAGAAACCGATTTTCGAAGTTTGAAAAATGTGAACTTTTCTATAGTCTCTAAAGATAAGTAATAGTCCCTAAAGATAAGTAAGATGTCAACTATAGGAACATAACTGAAATAAACACTTGATCAAATGGAAATAATTGTTTTCTTTCATCATAATTGTATCATATGAGGGATTCATAGGAAGGAGAAGTTTGAGATTTGAAAACAAACAATAAAATCTTATCCAATAACAAAGCCAAATGAATCCTAAGCACACTTCTAATTAGTAATCACCCATCAAGATAAGATATGTATCAGAAATACTACTCTTCAAGATCCACGCTTGAGGGTATATATATATATATAAATATATTATATACAAATCCAAACCTGTAAATAAGAAGCAAATTGTTCATGTGCACAGAAAAAATACACAAACTTTAACAGAATTTGAGACAAAGGAGCAAAGCTGAAGTAACTTCAGCATCAACAAACATTCCAAAAGCACAGTGAACTTACAAAACCTAAAAATTAAAATCAATATTTCAAGAAACCAAATCAAAAGCCTGCTCACCTTTTTTCTATTGGCCTTGGTCCCCGCCGTGAAGAAGAAGTTCTGAACCAACAACCCTGACCTCCTTACTTTTCATAGTTGCCGCCGAGAAGAAGCGAGGCCATGAGCCCGTAGGCTGCTTCATCCCAGAATTCTGGGGAAAAAGGGACAAATTTGGTGGTGAGAGGCTCGATATTTCAGAGGATCCACTATTGCAAATTTTTTTTTGTGAGAGATTGTACATGAAAACACAGATGGTGGTTCGGTGGTAGAAATACAAAGAGATGAGGAAGCTTTATCGAAGGGTATAAAGAGAAATGTGTATTTAAATTATGATTTAATTAGAAAAATAAAGAAAAGTCAAGAATAAAGAAGAAAAAATCAAAGGATGTGTTAGTGATTTTGTGGGTTGAAATATTTAGAAACTGTATATAAAGGTGTGGTAGGAGCAATAAATGACCTAGAGTGATATTAGAAACTTAAAATGTGACCTACAATGTAATTATTTCCCTATTATAAATTTGGTTACCTACTTCTGTTATTTTAATGTGCATGTTCACAAGGGACTAGTACTGATGTCATACTTCACATGGAAATATTTTTTACAAATATAATATTGATATATAATATAAGTATCAATAGATAGTTGTACATTCTTTTGAATAATACATGAAAAAAGAGGAGAATAATCATTTTCCCGAATTTCAGATTGTTTCACCATTCTATAAAATTATATATATCAAAAAGACTTTAAAAATCACCTTTGAGAATATATAAAATCATTGACCAATTGGATTGTCTTACTGCCATTATTTTTAACAGTCAATTGAATGCAATAATTTGAACAAAACATTGTGCATTGAAAAGACTACAGTAATACTCTCTCTCTTCCTAAATAAATGTCGTTCAAAAAAGTGTTATTTTACTTTGTTTCAAAAAATGTCATTTTACATTTTCAATGCTATTTTTAACACTTAATCTCTTTTCTATCTTTTTAGACTTTTAGTTAACTAATAGATGTTTTACAAAAATATTTTCATTTAAATAGTTATTCATTAAATGAGGGTATGTTAATATATTTTTCAATTTCTTAATATATGTGAAATATGTCAAAATGACATTTATAATGAAACAAAGGAGTATAAACATGTAGCTGCTAGTGTATACCTCTGTTAATTTTGTCTCTCATCATCTCATGGCAGCAATGATGTTGCCATCTTCAAAGCTTCTTGTTCATCTCACTCATACCACCACACATGAACCAATTTTCTTTGAGATAATTAGTCATTTACCCCAAATGGGAGCTTATATTTGCAACTTACCCATTGATTGACACAGAGACAATTTTCTATAATTTGAGCTTTGGTTGGACAGTGATACGCTTCTAAATCTGCTAACACTGTCTTCTCTCTTCTGCAGCCACACTCTCTCTCCTTCTATTTCTCTTTTTATTTTTTATTATACTTTCTTTGTTTCCACATTTTATCTTCCAAATACATTTTTCTTGCATTAAAAACCAATTGACACACTAAACAAAACATTGATTAGTTTGATTGCACCCCATAATGAGAGAAACAATATTGATGTCTCCTTAAAATCGCCGGAAATAATTATTATTGTCGGTTGTTAACATCTACAATATTTATTAACAAAAGAGTTAGATGTTAACAAATATATGTACCCGAAGTGTTAGTTGTTAATAAATATTGTAAATGTTAACAGTGGTGTTAAATGTTAACAAATAGATGTATCAAAGGTGGTAATATAGGTGCTAGTTGTTAATAAATATTGTAGATGTTAACAAAAGTATTAGATGTTAACAAATAGATGTACCAAAAATGATATTATAGGTGTTAGCTGTTAGTAAACATTGTAGATGCTAACAGAAGTGTTATATATTAACTGTTAATAAATAAATGTTTTAAAAATTTTAATTTCTTTGTCACATTGAATAAATTGGAAAATCAAAGTTATTCTTTAAAAATTAAAGTACATTTAAAATAAATAAAATAATAAATTTTCTATATACAACCACTTAATAACATAAAAAAAGAGAAAAATATAGCAATATATTAGAAAAAGAATGAGAGAGAGAATGCTTTTAACGAAAATGAAGAAAAAAACTGACACACCCACATGGTCACATGCATGTGTAGGAAGGGCAAAATCGTCATAAAAATAATTAAGTCAAATCATGGATAAATTACTAATACATGTGTCCATTTAGGGTGCGGTAGCAAATTATCTCATTTTCTTTTTGATTATCTGTAGCATTAAAATTATAGATAAAATGTATCAAAAACTTTTCTTCCATGTTTGGCTTTTCTTTCTTTCCACTTTGATCTACTTTTATTTAACCCACATTTCCACTTATGTGTGTGTATGTTTTACTTTCTTTTTATTTCTTTCCTTTTTTTATGTGCAAGTAGGTATGAATTTAAATTTATGACATTGTGGCTGTGAGTTAAATATTTTATTGAGAAAGATTAAATGCTTTAGATATGGCAAGACGATGATGGGAGTTGTGGAAGAAATATTAATGTTTATATTTTTAAAACATACGCATACAGGGTTTGACTAGTAGAAGCTGTAGCTTTAATTTTTTTTTGCTATAGAATTATACTTGTAAACTTTTTGCTGTAACTTTAGATTCTTTAGAATTTCGGCTGTGAAACTGTAGCTGTACATTTTTTTCCGAAGCATGATTGGTATACATCAGCTGTAGATTAATATTATATACATGTAGTTAAAACCATAGTAACAAATAAAAAATTAAAATTTAAACTTGATTTATTTTATTGATTAAATAAAAATAATAATTATTAAAAATTTATAAAGTAAATGAATAATGTTTTAGAAATCTTATCTCCACTTAATATTAATTTATAACTAAAATACATATATCAATAATTATTTTTATATTTTTAATTGATTAATACTTAAAATGTATTTACATATCTATGAGAAAATAATGCAAAATCTATTTTTTTACACACCATTGTTAACACAATCATTATTATCATCGTGTTACTTGTCATAATAAAACAATATATAGGAAGGTAATATAAAACTAACTTATTAATCATGGATAAAATAAAACAATATAATAAGATAGTGCAAAAAATATTATTGATGAGTGAATTAACTAATATTAGTTAAACAAAATAGTTCATGCGATATATTCATGCTTAAACTAAAAGCCAGTGTAATCAAATTAATACGACAAGAAAAAATCTGATTTATTATTTATTTTATTCGTTTAATAAAATTAAATGAAATATTACATTTATTTTGGGAAAGCTAGCAAAATAGGCTGTAGACATTTGAATTTCTAAAGCACTTTTACAGACGTTATTTTTCTAAATTGCTGTAGACATCAAATTGTTAAAAAAGCATGATTGCTTTAGATTTAGTGATTTAAGTTCAAAAGTTATGTGTACAGTACTTACAACATTTACCAATCACCACCACAATCAGTTGACAAACAAAAATGTTCTCGTTTTAATTTTTTATTGCATTTGGAAATTTACTTTGAATTGTAAAGTAGTGGTAGAATTTTATTGGTGAGGTGACTTGTGATTTATTATATAAAGAATTGAGAAATTTTGCTTTAAATTGTAATATACATGTCATGTGTAAGAATTTTATTGGTAAAGTAATTTGTGATTTAGTATATAATTTTTTTTAGAAACTTACTTAAATTTTAAAATATATGTTATGTGTCAAAATTTTATTGGTGAGGTGACATGTAATTTAGTATATAAAAGATTAGAATATAAGACAATAACGTACCTGCTGTCCTAAAGGAAAATATTTCAACTCTTCCTCACTCGCTGTTTATTCTTCTTGTCTAAGTTTTCCATGGAAAATCTCTCCGGATCAAAACCCTCTTTCGTCATAAACATGAAGGTGGCCACCACACCGGCAGCACATTTAGCTTTCACCAACGTGGCTTACTGCTCACCCTCTGATCTCTCTCAGTTCGCTGTTCCCGGCACCGATCTGTTCCTCGCCAACGTCGCTGACGTCTTTACTCTCTCCGTGTCATATCCTTTTTCATTACACACCTTTGTTTTTACTTTTTGAGTTGTTTGTTTTGTCTGGTCACTTGTTTGTTTAAAACTTTTGTGAACTTAACTTGTGCGCTTACTGGACACGAGAGCATCCAAGATGGAACCATTGCTCTCAATGCTGTCCAACGAAGGCATGCTAGAGTTTCTGCTGATACATGGTTACTATCACCAGGTAATTTTCCCCCACAGATTTTTTTTTTTTTTGTTTATTTGTTGGTCTCTTGACCATAAACCATGGTCTTGCAGATTCGTTCCTCCTGAAAAATTTGACCTGGCTTTGCTGGAACTTGAGTTAGAATTTGTGAAGAAGGGTACCAAACACGAACAGGTAAATTATCTCTTTGTGACAGCTCTTGTGATCTGTGAAAATCTATGTATGATAGATATTTACCTTTCAGGTTGATGCTGTGCTCCTTTCAACCCAAATCAAGAAGAAATTCATTAATCATGTAAACACTCTTTGTCTCCTAATGTATGATTGTATACTCATGCTATGTCAATAAAAAGTATGTTACGTTTTTTTCTTTCCGCAAAACATATGCACTGATCTATGAAACTATACATGTTTATATGCAGGTCTTCACAGTAGGCCAGAGAGTTACAATTGAGTTTCATGGAGCCAGTTACATTCTTACTGTTAACCGAGCGGTTGTAGAGGCTGATGAGAACCAAACAAATGGTATCGAAAGAGGGATGATCTGTAACGATACATATCTTGTGTTTGAAGCATCAAACACAAGTGGTATAAAGGTCTGGTCTGTTATAAATATCTTTTGGTAATTCTATGTTGTCTTTTCATTTAAACCTGATTTGTGTAACTTGTTATACAGATTATCAACCAAAGAGAGGCTGCTACTAGCAAAATATTTAAAGAAGAGGAGTTTAACCTTCAGTCTCTCGGCATTGGTGGCTTAAATGTAGAGTTTGTTGATATATTCAGAAGAGCATTTGCTTATCGTACATATCCTCCTCATGTCAGGAACAGGTCTTGTGATTCGTTCTTCAAGCAGTTTTGACAGTTATTTCTATGTGTGTTGTGTTCCTTTGAAGTTTAGTTTCTAATCTTGCAGACTTGGGATAAAGAACGTTAAAGGGATACTTCTTTTTGGACCTCCTGGTACTGGCAAGACCTTGATGGCACGCCAAATTGGGAAAATGCTTAATGGAAAGGAGCCATAGGTACAGTTCTGATCATCTAGGCCACTAAACTTAGGAGGCTGTTTTTTGGCGTTCTTCAAGAAGTATAAATGTGTTAAAAGCCTTCATTTATCTTTTCTTGACATAATAGATTGTGAATGGTCCTGAGGTGCTAAGCAAGTTTGTTAGTGAGACAGAAAAGAATGTCAGAGACCTGTTTGCTGATGCTGAGAACGACCAGAGAAACCTTGGTGCTGAAGAATTGTTATTGAACTTTATGTTTTCCTTTTCTCACGACCATTATGATAATTTGGGCACTCTTATTAAACTTTTCAGGTGATGATAGTGAGCTGCATGTCATTATATTCGATGAAATTGATGCTATATGTAAGGTACACCACTTTATCCAAGCTGCTGTCATTATGGCCAATTAAAATAGTCATGTTTTTTAGAATGCAGTAAACAATCTTAGCATATGATTTTGTTGTGAAAGATGTTCGTTTATTAGTTAAACTAAGTTGTACAAACTTTCAGTCAAGAGGATCAAGCAGAGATGGTACTGGTTTCCATGACAGTATTGTAAACCAGCTCCTGACCAAGGTTAGCCAACAACGATCAAGCTATTGGTACTTTTTTAGTGTTTTCAGATAAGGCTAACACTTTTTGTTTTCCAGATAGATGGTGTAGAGGCCTTGAACAATGTTCTACTTATTGGAATGACAAACCGGATGGATATGCTTGATGAAGCTCTTCTAAGGTATGTGCATCTGTGTCCTCATTTCATTTATTTAATCCAGTTATTGCCTAGTAGTTTATATTCTGAATTTCTTATATATTTATTCTTGCATAATAACTTTAGATTTGATTAGATCATGAATCTGAGAACCCTCTGGGAGACGCAGACAATAAGAAACGTTACCAACGCGAGCTAGTACTTCAAATGGTCCATAAAACTTGGGTGATAATTTTGAGAAAGCTTTCCGAGCAATTGTAAGCTGACGGTAAGGATGTATCTTCAACCACACCAGATACCCTACTTGAAATTCTACTTCCCGATGATGAGTATCATATGATGCTTTCATTCTACTGCCAAAAACTCATCTCTCTTTTCCAACGCCACATCAACTTCTTCCACCTTAGAACTTCCAGATGCAGAGTCTAACAGTCGAGGTGGTTCTCTTCCGTATACCATCTTAAAGGGTATTGTGTGGAGACTTGTGTGATAGGAAGTGTTATAGCAGTACTCAACCCACGGAAGCCATGTGAGCCATTTTCTTGGCTCGTCTCCTGCGATGCAGCGAAGGTACATTTCCAAGGTGCGATTAACCACCTCTGTTTGGCCATCCGACTGAGGCCGATAGGCTGTAGTAAAGCACAGGTTAGTGCCCATAAGTCGAAATAGTTCACGCCAAAAGATGCTGCGGAAAACTTTGTCCCTATCGGACACAATTTTTTCTGGAATCCCATGTAACCTGACGATGTCACGGAAGAAAGCTTGTGCCACTGATACAGCTGTGTAAGGGTGACTTAAGGCAATGAAGTGGCTATACTTTGAAAAACGATCAACCACCACCAAAATTACTGTTTTTCCCGGAACTTTTGGTAGTGCTTCTATAAAATCCATAGAGATGTCTGCCCATATCTTTGTTGGAACAGAGAGTGGTTGCAATAGTCCTGCAGGCTGAAGCATTTCCCATTTATTTTTTTGGCAGATTTGACAATTACCCACAAACTCTTGCACAGTCTTCTTCCACCCTTTCCAATAAAAATCTCTGCGTATACGAGCCATAGTTTTTTGAACACCTTCATGGCCAAAATTGTGAAACCCAGCCACAACTTCTGGAATCAATTCCGTGTTTGAATCTAAGTAAACTAGTCCTTTGCGAAAAATAAGACCATTTTTAGCTTCCCATATGTTGGACTCTTCCCCACGAATGATCCTATCTCGGAGTTCTCCTAGCTTCTCATTGTTCTGGATCTCTTGGCGAATTCGTGCCAAAATACCATTGTCTGAGCGTGTCAATGCATGTAAGGCGCACTCATCCTCTGGCTTATTATCACTGCGTTGAGACAGAGCATCAACCACCTTATTAGTCATTCCTGGACGATACTCCACCTTAAAATCAAACCCCAAGAGTTTACTGATCCAATGCATTTGTGGAGATGTTGAAAGGCATTGTTCAAGTAAATACTTAAGGCTATAATGATCTGTTCGTATGAGGAAACGACGCCCCCAAAAATATGGCCTCCAATGAATCACCGCTTTTGCCAATCCTATAAGTTCTCTTTCATATGCCGCAAGTTTAACATGACGAACCGCTAACATGCGGCTAAAGAAAGCTATCAGATGCCCTTCCTGTTGTAGCACCGCTCCAATGCCACTACCTGAAGCGTCGCAGTCGACAACAAACTCCTTGGTGAAATCAGGTAATGCCAAAACCTGCGATTATGAAAGAGATTTTTTTAAGGTCAGAAAAGCCGTTGCTGCATCCTGGTTCCAATTAAATCCTGTTTTCTTGAGAAGTGTTGTCAACGGTGCCGCTAGAACCCCATAGTCTTGTATGAACTTACGATAGTAACCTGGCAACCCTAAAAACCCCCCGCAGAGCTTTAACGGACGCTGGCTCGGGCCAGTTAGTAATGGCTTCGATTTTTGCTTGATCAACTTTGACCCCCTCTCGTGAAATAACATGCCCGAGGTATCCCACTTCTTGTTTTCCAAAAGAACACTTAACCCTTTTCAGCAGTAACTTGTGTTCTTTGAGCACACGAAACACATACTCGACATGACGCGCATGATCCGACCATGTTCGACTATAAATCAAAATGTCGTCAAAAAATACTAACACAAACTTCTGAAGCACATTAGTGAATACCGAGTTCATAAGGCTTTGAAAAGTGGAGGGAGCATTAGCGAGTCCGAACGGCATTACTAAGAATTCATAGTGGCCGTGATGTGTGCGAAACGCCGTCTTCTCAATGTCTTCTTCACACATGCGGACCTGATGATACCCCAATGTTAAATCCAATTTTGTAAAGAATTGTGCTCCATGTAACTCATCGAGCGACTCGTCCACAACTGGAATGGGAAACTTGTCTTTCACTGTGATTTTATTGAGTTCGCGATAATCAATGCAGAAACGCCACGTATTATCTGGTTTCTTCACAAGAAATACGGGTGAGGAGAAGGGAGAGCTACTTGGATGAATAATTTTGTTGCGTAGCATCTCGGTACACTGTTTTTCAATTTCATCTTTCAACAAGTGTGGCTAGCGATACGGTCTTATCGCAACAGGGTTCGATCCTTGGATCAATCGAATTCGATGATCACATTCTCTCTTTGGTGGAAGATCAACTGGTTTCGCAAACACCTCCTCAAACTTTTTGATCACTACATCAAGTAACCCGAAGGTGGTAACCGGACTGAGAGTAAGAATGCTCGGCTTAGCTTTGTGTGGATAGAGTAATTGATCAACTCCGGGTGTTGTAAACACTTCTTCTTCGTCCGAGAACCAGCTTTCCAATGTCTCCGAACTGCAGTCAAGGGTGTGAAGTGATACTTGTTTAGTGTCTCGATTTTCTGCTTCTCCGTGCCATATCACCTCTTTTGAACCATGGTGAAACTCGACGGTCGAGAACCACATCAAAACCGGTTAAGGGAATTGCAAAACAATCTGTTTTAAATTGATGGCATTGGACCGTCATTGTAATTCCTTGGCAAAACCCATCTATCGCACATCTTCCTCCATTAGCGAGAGCCACAGACCTTCCCGGTTTCTGGTGTACCGGGATTCCTAGTTTCTTCGCCAAGTTGCTTTTAATAAAATTGTGAGTACTCCCTGTATCAAGCAATACCCAACCTGTCCATGTGCCACTGTCAGCTTGTACTTGAAAGGTTCTTTCAGACTGTTCTCCATTCATGGCATTCAACGATATTTCTAATTCCTCATCCTCAATCCACTCATCTTCTTGGTTATCTCCCTCTGTAACTGGCATGATATAGAAGAGGACATGAGTACAAACATGGCCAGGTGTGTATAAGTCATCGCAATTGAAACAAAGCCCTTTCGCTCTTCGATCCGCCATTTCAGCTGGTGTTAGTTTTTTCCAGAATTTCTTCTGACCCGTTTGCTTTTGAGGCCCCGGCTTTGTAGTTTTTGCTTCTGAAGACGGCTTCTCTAGTCACGCTGATACACCCATGGTCTTAGTTATAGGCGCTAGATGACCACCAAACGTCCTGGTGCGTTTATCACTGTCAATTTTGTACTCGTTATCTCTAGCATACTCTATGGCTTCAAAAATCGTTTCAGGACGCAGATATTCAACTTCTTTCCGTAAATTATCCGTTAGACCGGCACATAATTGCCATAGTTGTTGATCACCGAGAGTCTTGTTTGTCGACTTAGACACTCTTCAAACTGACTGCAGTACTCATCCACGGTTCCCGTGTGTCTCAGATTGGACAATTCCCCCATTGGGTTTACCGCATCTGCCTTTCCAAATCGACTTTTGCAGATCCTTTTAAACTCATCCCATCCAAGCCTATGTGTTACCAGTCGTCGCAAGTTGAGATTCCAGTGGTACGCTTGTCCCGTTAACACAAAAGTTGCTTGTCTAACTTTCGCATCATCACTGAATACTCTTTGGTCTGCAAAGAAGTCATCACACTTTTGTAACCACTCCATAGCATCGGTTGTCCCATCAAACGGTGGAAACTCTATTTTGGCAACCTTCACACACCTTCTTTCGAAGTTGTTGTTTCTATCCTCACGATTCTCGTAATTTCCTCCATCCCTCAACCCTTCAGAGTATCGAAAATCTCCACAATTTGGATGAGAGTCGTGTGGTGCGGCTCCAATTGGTCTGACATTCCAATCCCCTCCTCCATATGTTCTCCTGTGGCCTCGTTCTCTTCCTACAGCTCGGTTTGGCCATGGTCCCCCGGAGAATCCATAGTTGGGTTCGTTTGTCAAACCGCAACTCTTCACCGGAAGGTCTTTCTCAGCTTTGGAGGGTGTAAAACTCGTACCAGCTCTGGTATTGAATGATATCGCCTCCTTGCTCCCTTTACTTCCACTTAAT
>JABAYD010019357.1:0-10855 GCA_014822095.1 Diplotaxis tenuifolia
AATTGGTTCCAAAGATAAGAACCCTCGGAAAACAAAGAAAGGTGCTAATAAGAATAATGAATCCGAGGGCATTAATGAAACCGTCCATGACATTGATATGGTCGGCCGTGATGTACTGAATAATGAGGCTCGGGACGCTGAGCTTCATAGTACACAAGGTCCTGAGAATAATGAGATCTCAATAAACTATATTATGTCTGGAACACAATGGAACAGAAAGAATGTCGATATTACAGATGTATTTGCTTATGAAGTAGCACTTGAACTTATGGATAATGAGGATCATGAACCCACGTCTATATATTAATGCATGAAACGACCAGATTGGTTGAGATGGAAAGAAGCCATCAACATGGAGTTAGAATCATTGAGAAAGAGAAGTGTGCTCGGACCGATCATCCGGATACCTCATGACA
This sequence comes from Diplotaxis tenuifolia, assembly GCA_014822095.1. Classification (NCBI taxonomy): domain Eukaryota; kingdom Viridiplantae; phylum Streptophyta; class Magnoliopsida; order Brassicales; family Brassicaceae; genus Diplotaxis; species Diplotaxis tenuifolia. The sequence continues at coordinate 417 of JABAYD010019357.1, forward strand.
TAAAACCAGTTGATACAAATGGGTCTTTGTGAGGAAAAGAAATGAGAAAGGAGAAGTTGTGAGATATAAAGCACGGCTTGTTGCACAAGGATTCTCACAGAGACCAGGAATAGATTATGAGGAGACATACTCCCCTGTGGTGGATGCTACGACCTTGAGATTTTTAATTGGTCTGGCAGTGAGAGAAGGTTTGGATTTACGGTTAATGGATGTTGTAACCGCATACGTGTAGAGTCCACTGGATAATGAGATATATATGAAAATCTTAGATGGTATTGATTTGAAAAGCAAAGAGAGTTCTCGAGAACAACACTGTATCAGATTAAACAAAGCTCTTTATGGATTGAAACAAAGTGGTTGAATGTGGTACAATGGATTGAGCGAGTACCTCGTCCAAGAAGGATACAAAAACGACCAGGTCTGCCCATGTATATCCATAAAGAAGTTCAATAGGGGCTTTGTGATCATTGCAGTTTATGTAGATGATTTAAATATCCTATGAACCTCTGGAGAGATTTCCCAAACAGTTGAATATCTCAAAAAAGGATTCGAGATGAAAGATCTTGGAAATACAAAGTTTTGTTTGGGATTACAACTTGAGTATTTAAATGATGGAATCCTTGTGCATCAAATGGCATATACAGAAAAGGTACTCAAGAACATTGACCAGCCCCATGGTCGTGAGAAGTCTAGAACCGGACACTGATCCGTTTGGTCCAAATAAGGACGATGAAGAAGTCCTTGGTTCCGAAGTGCCATATCTTAGTGACAAAGGAGCTCTAATGTACTTAGCGTGCCACACACGACCAGATATCAGTTTTGCCGTGAACTTGTTATCAAGATTCAACTCTTGTCCGACCTAAAGGCACTGGAACGGAATAAAACATGTACTTCGTTATCTACAAGGAACGAAAGACTTGGGTATATATTGTACTAACCAATCCAAAGATGGTTTAGTTTGTTTTGCTGATGTAGGTTACTTGTTTGATCCACATAATGGAAGATCTCAAACCGACTATGTCTTCACATATGGTGGGACGGCAGTGTCTTGGTGGTCCATGAAGCAGACCTTAACCGCCACATCGTCCAACCATGCTGAGATCTTGGAAATACATGAAGCAAGCCGTGAACTAGTATGGATGAGATCAATGACTAACCACATCCGTGTGGACAGTGGCTTGACCGTGGGAAAGGATGCGCCAACGGTCATATATGAGGACAATGCCGCTTGCATTGCACAACTCAAGGACGGTTACATCAAAGGGGGCAGGACAAATCACATTCTGTCCAAGTTCTTCTTAACACATGATCTTCAGAAAGCAGGCGAGGTCCAAGTGTTACAAGTCCGTTCAAGTGAGAATTCAGCTGATTTCTTCACTAAGTCTTTGCCAACCTCGACCTTCAAGAAGCACATGTACCATATAGGAATGCGTCGACTGAAAGATATTCAGTAATGTATTCATCATGGGGAGTTCATGTGTTTCGTACTCTTTTGCCTTGTTCTTGGTTTTCCTTTTTACCACATTGGGTTTTGGCTTTTGCCAAAGAGAGGTTTTAATGAAACAACATCAAAAGCATGAACAAGCCATGATGGGATGTGTCGACCAAAGGAGCGTGTTAGGAAACAAGTGTGGCCGACCAAAGTCTTAGGCCCATCCGTGAAAGCTCTAGGCGGTTTTTCCATATTCCCTTTTTCCATTGTTCTTGGTTTTGTATATATATGGATTTTTGGAAATGAATAAAGATATACCTTTTACGGCATCACAACTCTTATTCCAGGGCACTTTTCATATAATTTTGGAAAAACTAATTTTTTTAGTGTGGGTAAACTACTATATAGTATTAACTAATATCAATTTTTAATTAAAAATAGTGGTCGTCAAAAAAAATAAAATTTTTAAAAATTCGTATTTAAAAAAAAACTAAAATTTGAAAACCTCAAAATTTTATCGTTAGCCAATAACACGATTATATAGAGCTCAAATTTAAATACCAATGACGAGCACAAATCACAAAATATGTCTTGACAAATTACATATGCAGTATAGTGTTTATCTAGGCAATTATATTGCTTTTTTCCTTTTTTTTGGGCTAAAATTTGGCTGCTGACATTGTTACTTATGGAGAACAAACACAAATCAAATTCTTCCGTGATGGCTTACATGAAGACCATGTTTAGTCACGAGAAATGAAAGCTGCTTTTTGCCCTATGCAGACCATGGAAGATGTATATGACTTGTTCTTGTTATACACATATATGTCGTTTTAATATATATATATATATGTGTAAGATTTAAGAACATATAACCAAAGTATAGACGATATGCACAAAAATTTGTAGCCATTTGGAGAGAAATTTAGTTTATTAGTTGATATACATATATATCTGAGAATTTGATGAATTAGTGCATTTAATAAAGCAATACAATATTTTGGAGCAATAATTGGTCTAGTATGAATAATTTAATAGTTTGTATAGTATGGACAAAACAAGATTGATAACATCAAAATGATATTTTTTATTATATATTTCATCTTTTTTCTTCGTTTTGAAAGGCTTTAGTTGTCAATAATCGAGAAATCTAAAGAAATCTCTCTACTTCAAAATGCGTACAATCGGATTATCCCACCCACCAACATTTCTTAAAGTTATCTTCTTTTTAGTTTATAAATGTGATTAGTGCTACACAGAAACATCTTTGAAACGTGGTAATCTGAGTCAAAGTCACATGTGAAAATTTCTAACAATGATTAAGGACTCATTTCATTATATATTATCTACTTTTAGCGAAGCTATAATTCATGTATGCTTAATAAATTTGATAAGTAGGAAGTAAAATGTTCTTTAATCACTTTTGTTTGGTGTTTAAAGCTTTTTATTCATTACAAAAACGTAATAGGTAAAAGAAACTATATTATAACAAAATATTTATTTATGATTTCATCAGTTTGTTAAAAAGTTAAAACAAGATACAACTATCCTTGCAGTCGGTACCGTAATCAGCTCGCAATTATACTTATAGATAAGATGTTTTTTGTAATGTTTTTAAACATGTATCTATGTGTGATAGTTTTGGTTCCACGTATTATAACAAGAGATAATTTGCTAACATATCCTAAATGAACATGTATATTAATAATTTACACATGATTTGAATTGAATTAATTATTTCTATGACATTTTTGCCCTTCTTGCATATGTATGTGATTATGTGGGTGTGTCAGATTTTTTTTTTATTTTCTGTAAAATCACTCTCTCTCTCATTCTTTTTTTCTATTGTTTTGCTATATCCTTTTATTTTATTTTTATGTTATTAAGTGATTGTATAAAGAAAATTTATTATTTTATTTATTTTAAATGTATTTTACTTTTTAAAGAATAACTTTAATTTTTAAACTTACTTAATGTCATAACAGAGAAATTAAAACTTTTAAAATATTTATTTGTTAACAGCTAATATATAACACTTTTGTTAACAACTAACACCTATATTATCATATTTGGTACATCTATTTGTTAACATCTAATACTTCTGTTAACATCTACAATATTTATTAACAGTTAACACATATGTTACCACCTTTGGTACATCTATTTGTTAACATTCACCACCTTTGTTAACATCTACGATATTTATTAACAACTAACCTTTCGATTCATATATTCGCTAACATCTAACACTTTTGTTAATAAATATTGTAGATGTTAACAAGCGACAATAGTGATTATTTCCGGTGATTTTGAAGAGACATCAATATTGTTTCTCTTATTATATGGTGCAATTAATGTTTTGTTTAGTGTATCAATTAGTTTTTAATTCCAAAAAATATAATTGAAAGAAAAATGTGGAAACAAGAAAGTATAATTAAAATAAAAGGAGAAGTAGACGAAGAGAGAGTGTGGCTGCAGCAGAAGAGAGAGACAGTGTCAGTAAATGCAAGAAGTGTATTACTGTCTAGCTAAGTTGTAAATATTGACTCTCATTTACCCATAACAAAAGGAAACAATCAAAGTATTTAGCAAAATACACAGAAAGTTACAATTGGGTTTACCTGCTCGGTTAAGGGTCTGTACCGGAAATCATAAAAGCTAATAAACCTCTTCAAAAACCGAAACGTCGGTATAATAATAGAGACAAACCAGCAGCTGCCCCAAAAAAGATAAGTTAGATAGATAGAGATACTGACCACAAGATCATAAGCAAATCCGTTACGATGATGCCACGTTGCAACCATTTTGGGCCGCCTACATATAAATAAATATCGCATTTCTCTACTCTCCGCTTCCACATTTTCCCATTGCTCGAGTTTGTTGTTTCTTGCGGAGAAAACAAAAACATGGAAAGCGATACACTCACCGGACTTTTGAAGAAAGTCGCCGAGAAATTCCCAGATCGGAGTGCTCTCTCTGTTTCCGGAAAATTCGATCTCACTCACGCGCGTCTCAACGATCTAATCGAACGCGCCGCTTCACGCCTTGTCTCCGCCGCCGGGATCAAGCCTGGCGATGTGGTGGCTCTCACTTTCCCTAACACCGTCGAGGTAACACGCGCTGCTTCTTTACATTTTTTTTTTAAAAGTGCATGATGAGAATACTATAGGACGTGGAGAAACTAAAATCGCTTCTTGAGATATTTTGAGTTTCAGATTTAGAATTGATTTTGATTTCTTTTTTCGTTTGCTTCTTAGTTTGTTATTATGTTTTTGGCGGTGATAAGAGCTCGTGCCACGGCGGCGCCCTTAAACGCTGCGTACACAGCGGAGGAATTCGAGTTTTACCTCTCCGATTCAGATTCAAAGCTGTTACTAACATCTAAAGAAGGTAACGCACCGGCTCAAGAAGCAGCTTCGAAGCTGAACATCTCCCACGTCACCGCCACGCTCCTCGACGCCGGCTCCGACCTTTCCCTCTCCGTCGCCGATTCCGACTCTGTCGCCGACTCAGCGTCGGAACTCGTTAACAGCCCCGACGATCCAGCTCTCTTCCTCCACACTTCCGGCACCACGAGCCGTCCCAAGGGTGTACCGCTCACGCAGCTGAATCTTGTATCTTCCGTCAAGAACATTATATCGGTTTACAAACTTACGGAGGCTGATTCGACGGTGATTGTTCTCCCTTTGTTCCACGTTCATGGATTGATGGCTGGATTGCTCAGCTCGTTGGGAGCTGGTGCGGCTGTGACTCTCCCAGCTGCTGGTAGATTCTCTGCGACGACGTTTTGGGCAGACATGAAAAAGTATAACGCTACATGGTATACTGCTGTTCCCACCATTCACCAGATCATATTGGACCGTCACGCCAGCCAACCTGAGGCTGAGTATCCTAAACTTCGGTTCATCAGGAGTTGCAGTGCTTCCTTGGCTCCGGTATGACAACTATTCATGCGTTTGTAAATTCATATTTTTCAACAACCTAATGGTTTTGGTTTTGGTCAGGTGATATTGTCTAGGCTTGAGGAAGCTTTTGGAGCACCGGTTCTAGAGGCTTATGCTATGACAGAGGCAACTCACTTGATGAGTTCCAATCCTTTACCGGAGGAAGGTCCACACAAGCCTGGGTCTGTTGGGAAACCAGTAGGTCAAGAAATGGCGATCCTTAATGAGAAAGGGGAGATACAAGAGCCAAACAGCAAGGGAGAGGTTTGTATCAGAGGTCCAAATGTGACAAAGGGTTACAAGAACAACCCGGATGCCAACAAAGCAGGATTCGAGTTTGGGTGGTTCCACACAGGTGATATTGGTTACTTTGATTCCGATGGGCATTTGCATCTGGTGGGTCGGATCAAAGAGCTTATTAACCGTGGAGGTGAGTTCTCGTTTTACTCTATGTGACGGCTTTACTGTCCCACAGAACTACTAGTCTATGTCAAACAGTTTAGATGGACCAATCTCTGTATTTGAATAGTCTCGGTGGCGTGGTTAGAATTGTCAAAGAGAAACGCCCAACAAATAAGAACTTAGAAATTAGTCAAAAAAGATGCTATTCCTGTGCAGTATTTTGTCTATTACTTAAGAATTTGAATCTCTGTTGCAGGTGAGAAGATATCCCCAATTGAAGTGGATTCAGTGCTCTTAACTCACCCTGATGTTTCTCAAGGAGTTGCGTTCGGGGTTCCTGATGAGAAATATGGCGAAGAGGTAAGCAAAACCCATGCTTAAGTTCCTCTATTATTACACAGTATAGATTATACAGATAGTTTGAACTCATCAGTTGGTTCTCCTCTTATCTACCATGATTATCCTCCTTTAACATCATAAATTGCATCATTAATGTGTAGATAGATTTTTTAGATCTGTTAATCACAGAGGTAAATATCTTCCTGGTTTGGTGGTTGATCAGATTAACTGTGCGGTGATTCCAAGAGAAGGAACAACAGTGACTGAAGAAGACATAAAAACGTTCTGTAAGAAGAATTTGGCAGCTTTCAAGGTGCCGAAGAGAGTGTTCATCACTGATAATCTCCCCAAAACCGCCTCCGGTAAGATTCAGCGTCGTATCGTCGCCCAGCATTTCCTCGAAAAAGCCTAAGTTAAACACAGTCCACCATCTTGCTGGAATCCTCTGTCGGTAAGTCTTAGTTTTTTCACGCAAGTGGTCATGCTCTCAGTTTTATGTTACGTTTCATATGTTTTTCATGGTTAAAAGTGAACATGATTAAAAAGGTATAGTTGAATAACAAAATCGGAAATAAAGTTGATAAAGAGTTGTTCATGTATTGTCGAGAGTTTCCTTTTATATTGTTTTCCTTTCTTTTTTCTCGGTTGCGTTGTTTGCGAAGAATAAAAGATGCTTTTGAATTAGTGCGTCGTGGCCAATTTGACAACTAAAGGCGTACTGCCAAAACGGATACATCCAAGGAAAAAAACCCAATGCACTTTTGATCTCATCAATATAGAAAATGACATACACTTTCTTTCCTATATATATTTTATGCGGCCTTTTTCTTTGCAATAAAATAGCTGTTCCGTTTGATACTTGTAAGATTATTATTACTACACCCCGAAAGTATCTTGTCTGATATTTTAACGATCTTCATGACACAATAAAAATCTCCATGGGTTATATGCAAGCAAGTGCATTTTTCTCTACACAAACAAAACTGTCAAACGCGAAACTAATTTTACGAACGGGTCTGGTTATGCTTCCTCCAATACCTGCTCTCCCACTGTTCAATTCTTCTAGTCGTGCTCTGCCTCCTTTTTAGAACCGAGAAAAACGACGCCGGATCATAAGGAGGAGGCATGGTGCAAGGACCAGTCTCTGCAGGGTGTTTCACCAGTGATTCCATCATAAACTTCCGCTCATTTCCATCCCTCGGACACGCCATTGTCTCTGAGCAGAGCTCGGTGGAGTTCTTAGGAATCTCGGGTTTAAACCGGAGGAGTTTAGAGTATTGTGTTAAGAGATGGTACATGTAATCGTACACATAGTCCATCTTTAGTTCTTGCTGTACAAACTCACTCGCCTTCTTTCCTATGTTTTGTGCCTAGTGAGAAACAACCACCACCAGAAAATACTTGGAACCGATAGTCAATCAAACATTAACGAATGTGTGTGTGTGTGTAAGTCATGTCATACCTTTAGCGTGTGCTGATTGCCCCAATCAACAGCGAATTTAATGGAACGGCATTTGTCGTCTTCCTTGACGGGCCAATAGTGTTGACCAGGTAACATACCTCGTGTGAAGAAATCATAGTAATGAGGGTTCACCAGAAGTGTCACCGCGTCACAAGCGAGAATGTACTTCTCGCTCACAGACCAAGCAGACCCTTCTATGTAAATCTTGTATCTGCATAACAAGATTCTTGCATAAGCCTTGCAAAAGGTTTCTCTAAAAGAGTTTTTACGTGCTAATTACCTGTGATGGCATTGGCTTGCCAAGTCTGACTGCTTATAACCTTCCTTTGATTCCTTGGCCCAGTCCTATAATGAACACAGTGAACACACCAAGATAAAAGCACGTAAAGAAATATTATCTTATCATGGACAAACACAACTCCAATACTCCCAACTTTTGCATCATAGTACTAAACCAACAATCACAACAATGGATCAAACTCTGTTAGCGAATCTTGTCTTGATCAATACAGACATAGCTGCTAATGTTAATGCAGTAAAAAGCGATTAAATACTAATGCTCGAGAGCCATTAGATGCCGAGACAGCTCATACTCAAGTTGCTCAAACCTATAACGTAACACCCCACTAGATTCCGCTAGAACCAATCTCTTAAGTAGTTTGAATCCTAGAACAACAACAATGTGAAAACAGTAAAAAAAAAATCAATCACCTGTTGGTACAAACGAGCTTTCCAGTCATACCCCTCGGAGACATTACACTTCATGAGATCCAGTCTTGTATCAGCGACTGTCGGATTCCCTTTCCAGTAAGCATAAGGCTCTCTGTCTACCCATTTGCTCCTCTGGTTCCCTTCCTTGAGTTCTTTCAACAGACTCTCCCACGGCTTTATATTCACCTCAGCCCTAACAAAGAAACAATGCAACTCACACAGTCACACTTATTTCTCAAGCTACAAGTCACCATGTGGAGTTATTATAGGGTTTCATTTGTCAATTCAAAACTAATGGGGTCCAAAGATAGGGATGCTCAATAAAAGAAGAGTTTACCATCCCCAATAGGACCAATCAGGAAACACGATGTCAAGCGTCTCGTTGTTCCCACAGTAACGAAACAGTGGCGGTGGCGTTAAATGCTCAACTCCGGAGAACTCCGCCGCCTTAACCACCGGCCAGTCAACGCAGTCAAACATCAGCTCGAGATCCGGAATCTTTCCCGGGTACCTCCTTAGAAGCTGTATGAATCCCCAGATCGTGAACACGTCTCTCGTCTGAAAAGCCTCCCGGATATTCTCGACGTAGATCCTCCCATCGATAATCGCAAGCCGGAAGTTCGCCGTCGCATTGGCGCGCTCCAACGCTTCCCTCGTGATCCCTGTCTTCTCCCACGGCCGTAGATCCTCGTGGATCCAGCGGAAGTAGTCTGGACACGTGGCGGCGGGTAGAGATCGTCCGGAGTCATCTTTCCCGGCGCCGGGAAGGAAGCTCTTCGGATAGTTGTCTCTGGGGCAAGTTACAGTGGCGTTGTCGGAGAAAGCGGGACAGTTTAGTTTGAACTCTTTTGGCTTTTCCGTAATTAGCTTAGTCGGTTGAGGGTACTTTGGGGATTCACTAATTTTAAGGGTCTCCGTCACTATCGCCGTCTCTTTCGCTATTAACACCTACAAAAAAAGAAGGTTAATTAACTAAGTCGTTTTAGTAAATTGCGGTGGACAGTTATTAACTAAAACTAATCACGTAAATAAGGTCCCATGTAGACACGTGTCGAACTGTCCGTAACGCTGTTTGACTGAAAGTAATGATGACACGAGAAATCTGGCGCCACCAATATCAAGTTCCACGTGGCAATATTGCTTAAACGAAAAACACCCAGGCCAAAACGACATAATGGAGTGTCGTTTAATTGAAGTGGAAAGAAACAGAACACTGAGAAGGTGTAATAAAAATGTGCATACGGAGGGATCGAGGAGGAGTCGCGTGGTGACGAAAACGCCGAGGAGGAGGAAGAGGAAGAAGGAGAAGAACGCGTAGGATCTGCCCGAAGCTCCGGCGCCGGTTTTGACGAGGGGAGACAAGATGGTGTCGAAATGACGAGAATGCCCTCCCGATGACCCATAAGACGGCGAGTTTCGCATCGTGCCTCCTTGCTGATGCATGCCCAACAACGTGAAATCGAAAAATGAAGAAAAGAGAAAGGTCAGAGATCTTTGAGGAGAGAGAGGAAAAAGGAGAGCTTTTTGTGAGGGAAACGAAAGGACGGGATGCAGAATAATAATGTGAACGAAAACAAGAAAGGTTTTGGTTAGTTTAATTATTAAATTTTTAATTTTTGCAAGAAGTTGAAGGGTACCTTCTTGTTGTAATAGTATTTTTTGTTTTGAAAAATAGTGATTTCATTACAATGTGATATACAAAAATAGCGGTTAAAATCATCTGAATACATTTAATTCAATGAGACTTTGGAATATTATAGCATACGACAAGTAACTCGATCTTCTTAAAGTTCAGTAGGGCCAGGCAAAAAATGTGGATCCGAAGATCCGAAAATCCGAAAAAAGTACCTAAACCGCTGCCGAAATTTATTAAATATCCGAATAGATTCAAATTTTTGGTACTTGAAAAATCGAATCTTATCCGAACCGAAGTATTTTAGATGTCCAAATATATCTGAAATAGATTTATATACTTAATATATTAATTATTTATAGATTTAATGTTTGTAAAAAAACATTCAAATATATAAGATACTTGTAAGTTGTCTAAATACGTGAAAATATATACAAATAGTCAAAAGTAAATGTTTAAAATAGTTAAAGTATACTCGAAACATCAAAAAATATTTGAAATATTAATTGATTTTTT
>JABAYD010019359.1:0-18050 GCA_014822095.1 Diplotaxis tenuifolia
AAATTGGTTAAAATATATTTTAAGAAGATATCAAAATCTTATGTAGGAAAAAATTATCTCCATTTAATACTGGCGATTTAGTTACAATATTAATAATGATAATATTGATTTGGTTAGAAAATATTTAATTTATTAGAAGTGTAATGTCTAAATGTGTAAATAAAAAAATAGTTATCCATGTCTCCAAACAGTTTATGGATGCCCTAATTAATTCTGCAATTCATGTTTCAAAACAAGTTACTTCAGCTTTAATAATATAGATACTATTTTTTAGCTTATGAACCAAATCTAATCTACAAACAACATAATAAATATTAGTTTAACTCACCCTTTTACTAACTTCATTTATTATATAAAATAAAATGTGAACTTTATTTTGGGAGTATTCCAGTAAATATCTGAACACAAAGGTAATTTTCGGATTCATTTCTTTTTTCATTTTTTCACGTATCTGAATCTTTTTATAACTCATTGCCAATGAACAGAGACATATGCTAATACATTCCATCTTGTTATCTTATTGATTTTTCTATCTTTTTTTTTAATAACGATGTAGGCGAATAATGAAGTCATCAATAATGTACTTATCACTCACTTTCATATAATAGTGGGGTCATAGACAATTTACCTACTTCTCTGCATCTCAAAAAATCATTTTAATCTTTTCTTTTTTAAATGCTGAAGAGAGAGAAAGAAGAAAATCAGAAACACACAGACTTTTACTTTCCAGACTTGCTGAAGGAATCCGATTCAGTATATACCAAGCCCCACAACAAGCAAATTAGTAGGACTAAGGTTGAAGGTTAGCTTTGGTTCCTTCAAACTTTCTAAGCATCTCTAATATACTATGTTGTCAACAAATCTAAGAATGGTACTATAGTGTGGTTAGATAATAAGCAAAAAATTTAAACGATCGTAATCCCCTTCTTGACTCAATAATTTTTTTTTATTTTGAAAACATTCTTTAATAAGATTCAAAAATAAACTAAATATCAGTAAACATTCCCCCAGACTTAAATTACACTGTACCCAGTGTAAATCAGCCGGAGTTATGGTGAATAATTAAATCATAAGGACTCAATGTAACAAGTAACAACGATATACCTAACCGATGGTGTAAGTATCGATCTACACAATGAAGTGACAATCGATCGTTGTTGATGAAGTGCAGTCGAATGATATTAACATCATCTTATCGGTCGATGGTTAGAGCAATCATTCGACACAGTGAAGAGACAAACGATCGTTGGATATGAAGTGATGTCGATCGATATCTGGCTGGTCTCATCGGTCGATGTGTTGAGCAATCGCCTACATGGATCTCTTTTTTATTTTAATGTTTTTATTTTAAACTCAACATAAGACACATTATTAGTACAACCTCCCCTAGACTTAAACAACTCTATCCAATGTTATATAGTCTAAGATCGGTGGGAAAATAAATCATAAGTACTGAGTTTAACAAGAAAAAACGGTATACATGTCTTTGATGAGAGTCTCAACCAACACAATTAAGTGGCAATCAATACACTTAATGCTCTGTTGATCGATGCTAGCTAGCCATCGTCAATTCTTATGCAAACTCGTCTTCCCAGGGTCTGTGATATCACTCAAATTACCCTAAGGAATGACTTTACTCTCTTAAATAAGATGTTCAGTTGTAGTACTTAGGGATCGAATCCACGAGGAGCTAGGGAAACAACTAAATCTAGTTATAATCAAGTTAGGCAAATAACTAATAAGACAACAATTAAAGGATAAAACAGTAAATGGAAAATATAGCAATAACAATAAACAAGATGAACAAAGCAATTATTCAGCTTGGCAAGGAGTTGTTTGATGGGAGGATGATTACTAGACTTAAGATTTCATTAGGTTATTAGAACTCTAATTTATAGATGATGAGGATTGATTCTAGAACTCAATATCTAATGCAAAAGACCACCAGCTTTCACTGTGAGTCTAATCTATTGACTAAGTTCAGTGTTTTAGCATTCACATGCTAACACAGAACGAGCGTCGATCGATGCTATGGTATGAACGTCGATCGATGCTATGATACGAGCATCGATCGATGCTATGATATGAGCGTCGATCGACACTGCCTTAGGTAAGCGTTATCGATCTGATCGATTATGTTCAACTAGATTCCTAGACCAACGCTAGCATGCACCTAAGTATCTAATCCTACAGGGCTCAGGTTCTGTTAATTGATTGCACTCTTGTGCTTCTCAATTTTCCTATGATTTAAGAATAAACAATTAGTAACACTGTCGTGCTTTTCTAACCATTCTTGATCCATGTCTTACAAGCTACCTTGGTGTAGGATCTATCGATAACCTAGCAATTCTATAATTGAAGTTCATTCAAAACCCTAGAAAACCTAAACCTAGCATGTGGATCTACTCATGTATGATAGTTGTCACAGAAGTCATAGATGAATAGATGAAAAGAAGAGATATAAAGTATGAAAGAAACAAAGAAACCAAAGGAGGTTCAGAAGGACACTGATGGAGTTCCTCCTTTCTCTCCTAGAACTAAAAACAATGAATAAAATGTCTAAGAAAGCGTCACGTCAACAATGGCTTTAGAAATACATAAATAGGGTTTATGGTCGTCCAAATGTGTCTTTGTAACTTTGTGTGGCTTATGGGCTTTGGTATGTCATAAAATATGCTCGGCCAATGTTCTGGGATTAATATCGATCGATGTAAAGAGTGCTCCATCGATCGATTTTGCTAATATCGATCGATGTCAAGAGTGCTGCATCGATCGATTTTTCTTTATCTTCTCGACAGCTTCCTCTCGCGATGCAGACTGACCACTCTTCAATAAAATGGACATAACTTGTGCTACAGGATGCTGATTAACCTCAAACCGGTGGCATTGAAAGATAACTCAATGATATATACTGTGTCAAAATATGGGCACAATCTAACGGTGGGACGGTCTCCAGCCATTGCTAAACATCTGGCATGTTTGTGTAGCTCTGCACTCAATAGGCTCCAAAAGACACCAAAATCACCATATTTCTCTAGGACGTACCTGATCCTGTAAATACTCTAAAAATAATTTAAAACATAATAATTATATTTTAAAACACTTATATACCATGGCTAAAAGTGGGTCAAATCCATTGTATATCTGTCTAAAATAAATTGAAAATAATATAAATAATTTTTTTCCGATGAACTGTAGCAGGCTACAGTAATGTTCCTACAATAACGCAACATTGTCGCTCGACGGGGCTACTACTGTGTCGATCGACGAGACTGCTACAGTGTCAACACTGCTACAGTGTCGATTGACGGGACTGCTACCGTGTCGATGCTACAATAACTTTACTGTTCACGTTTTTTTACCTGAAATAAACGAAAAATTGTAGTGAATGAAATTAAAACCAAATTTAAAACAAACTGTCAGTGGGTTGTCTCCCACTCAGCGCTTTTTTGTAGTCATTAGCTTGACTTCTAAAGATATCGGATTCAGTCCATATGAGAATGAGAAGATGCTCCAAAACAAGTCTCATTATCTACTCTCTGAAGCTTTCATTTTTTTTGTGAAAGTCTCCTCCATAGATTTTTCTCCTTTGTCTATCAATTCAACAATAAAGAGTGCTTTAAGCTTTGCAAAAGACTGTGAGAAACATCTGCTGTTCACTCTGGATTTCCTGACACCATCTGAGAAGTGAAGAATCAATGGTAACTTAGGACTCCCCTTAGTCTTTTTTCTCTTCTTCCAATTTCTCCTCTTCTTTCCCTCAGACTTGTATGATTGTGTGGTGGTGCCTCAGGCAAAATTTTTTTCACACACATCGAATCCATTATGCTCTAATACATGTCCAGTGTCGATCGATGGTATCTTATCGGCGTTGATCGATGGTATCTGGTCAGTGTCAATCGATGGTATATGGTTTGTTCGATCGATGCTGCTTTTGTTGAACCTTTTTCAACTTCACCTCTACATCTCAATCCTCTATGAGAAGCTTCTACGTGTTGATGATCATCCAATACCCTAATATAGGAACATGGTTGTACACTTCTATCTTGTGGAATAAGAGATTCAACTTCAAATACAAAGTATGGTACCACAAACTTCACATGGTCATGTATCCTTTTTCACTCTTTTGTAAATCCCAATAGATTCTTTTGTGCAGATTGGTGGTCTCTGATGTTTAGGAACAACAAGGTGTGAGGTCTCGGACTTGTGCACTCGCTTCTCAAATGATTCCATCTCAACAGTGTATCCTGGTAGCTCATCCAAACAAGAGTGTCGATTGAGGCATTAAGGTGGGTGTTGATCGATGATGGTGGGAGGGAATTGATCGATCTCATCAAGTTGGTGTTGATCGATTATAGCCTTTGACGGAGTCTCCAGATATTTTCTCGCAGTGTTATGTTCATCAGCAAGCTTCTTCTCCGAATTCTGATCCATATTCTCAAGCTCTAAAAAGTCTTCCATAGTGAATTCCCTATCATAATCTAGATAATCAACCTTTACTCCCCCCTTTAGTTCTAAGAATTCTTCAAGCTTCAAGAAATCTTCCATGGTGATTTCTCTGTCTACATCTGAGGTAAGATCACAACTTGATTCATCTGCGCTCTCATGTGTCCAGTCGGCAATGTCCTGAGAATAACCTAAACTTTTAGGAATAGGTGTCAATCGGGAACAAAATTCGATCGATGCCGAAATGCTGCTGTCGATTACTTTTAAGAGTGTACCGTCGATCGATATTGAGATCTTTGTATCAATCGACACGGAAGTCGGATCACTGATATCAGATTCTTCTGTTTTGCTCAGCTTAGATCCATGATGCTTATTATACATTGCTATAATGTACTAAAAAAGCTGGCTTGGAACCTCGTCTTCTCTATTTATTCCCCACATTTCATAGATCATGTCCGACTTATTGCTGATCACTTTTTTTTTTCGAGCTGCTGCAGCTTCATCGATTTTTTTTTTTGAGGAAGGCGGTTATAATGTCCTCTCAACAGGTTAAGGATCTTGGCTACAACTGACTGAACCAGATAAATGCATCTCCAGATAAAGAATAAGGGAAAATCTTACAGATAATGTGGTCTACAGATACTTCGCTCTGCTCACTTGCTGAGGCTACCTCCTCAAGTTCTTTGTTATGGTCTCTGGGATCTTCATGAGGAAGACCTTGGAAAGGGTCCTCATTTCCCAATGATACCACTGACAATTCATCTCATCAACAACAAGCATATCGAGGATTACATCACCCTCTGCATTAATCAACCGTCATGTGTTGTTGCGAGGGCGACCTTCTTCGTCCTGCGAGACACCATTCTCATCGACCTTAAATATGAACACTTCAACTTTCTCTGTCTGCATGCTAGAAATTTTGTTCGACATTCGAAGAACAGTGTCGATCGATGCGGGATGAACATTGTCGATTGACGGGAGAAGAACAATGTCGATACACACGGGATGAACTGTGTCGATCGACATGGAGGTCGTATCACCATTACCGGTTTCTTATTCATCATCCTCTACCATATATCTCGTCATTGGCTTCATCTCGATCTCTAGATTTGCTGCAGAATCATAGAGAAATTTGTTGAAGAAGACTCTCATGATATCAATCCAAGTTTGAAGGACTTTGGTGGCAACTCCTTGAACCAACATGATGCTTCTCCAGCAAAAGTGTATGGAAAGAGTTTACAGAAGTGGTAGTCTTCAGGAACTTATTAAAGTTAGACCAGACCAGTTCTTCAAACATGTCGATATGAGCCATTGGTTGCCGTCAGGAAAGCCATGAAAGGGACACTGACTCATAAGAGGGATATACATAGGTTTCAGCTCAAAGTCAACTTCCTCTGGAGATTCGTTTTCCAAAGAAGGGGCTAGTTCCTAGATTCTTCCTTGCTTTTCCTTTTTTTTTCTTTTATGTTTTGGATGTAGTCGGTTCGGATAATAATGAATTTTAATGATATCTTTTATCTATGGATTTCCCTAAGATATTATTCTGTTTCAATTAACATTTATTCAAATTGTTTGGTTATAAATATCGAACTTGGTTTTCCAGTCTTTAGTAATTCAAGTTATATTTTCTTTACCAAAGACTTATGTCGTCGAGGAGAACGAGTTCCCATGAGTCCGATAGAATCAGAAATCGAGAGAATGGGACGAGCTCCGGTCGGATCTGTTCTGGCAACGTGAGCGAAGCGCTCACCAAAGCTCTTCGTTAGGAGACCCGACTTCCTCGTGTTGTGGCTCGATCCAATTCTAACGATTCGGAGGGGCCACATGTGGTGGGTCAACTGAGTTCTAAGAGTCCGACTGGCTCGGAGGGGCATGATCGTTCTCCGAAGAAAGCGAAGACATCCGCGGACGATGCTAGGTCCGGTCTTGCAGGCGTCACGATCGCGAAACTGTTTCATTGGCAATTCTTTCATGCCAAGGATTGTCCAATTACGGAGGATCCTGATAGTGTTGGCCATTTGGTTAGGCATTTCAAGCCGGCCGGGTGACCACTTCCTTCGTTGCGGAACATGACCGAGCGTGAAGTGTACATCAAAATGGCGGGGGCTCATGCCAAGGTTAGTTGTTATGTTTCCTGACCGTTTGGCCTTTTTCCTTTTCGTGCTTGCAACTCACGATGTTCTTTCAGGCCATGGAGGCGAATAACGAGTTCGTAGCTACCTTGGAAAAGCGTTTGCGAGACATTCCTCCGACTGATGAACTTAACGAGGTTAAGAAGGTTGTTCGAGAGATAAAGCTCAGTTTGAAGATCGCTCAAGATAAAGAGCCTGCTAACGTGGTTTAATTGATGGCCGCCGAGAAGCTGGGAAATCTAGCTGCTTCCCATGAGGCTCGTCTTTGGGTTGTTGGGAATGAGAGGAAGGCGGCTTTAGAGCAGGTTTCCTTGCTGGAGATGCAGGTCGAGTCTTTGACGTCAAAACATGTGGATGAGCTCCGTCAGGAAACTTATGATGTGAAGAAGACTTTGGCTGATAGCTATCTGGATGTGTTGGTGTTTTTGAAAGAAAAGTGGGAGAAGAAGAATGCTGCAGCTGATTGCGAGATCCGTTTGAAGGAGGCCATGGCTAACATCGAACTCATTAAGGAGATAATGAATAACAATTCTCTTGGTTCTGATGACTTGACGCGACTTTTAACTAAAGAGGTCGAGTTAGGGGCCGAGCTCGATGCCGCCGTGGTGTCGGATTTCTCGGTTGGGAAGTTGGACCTTCCCAAGATTTCTGAGGATTTGCCGAATTATTTCTTTTCTAAGGTTGCTACTGGTAACGCTGATCCTGGTGCTCATTCTAGGTGTGATGAAGGTCGTTTCGAAGATGGCGAGTTCAACTTCGATGAGTAGTCTTTATTAATTGTTTTGTTTTTATTGTTTGTAATGTTTTTTTTTCTTTTTGAATTAATAACAAGGATCTCGTTTTCGTTGATTTGTATTGCATTTGCGAGTTTCGGCTTTGTTTTGGCGTCCGTTTCCTTTATTGGGGTAGCAGATCAACTTCGGTTGATACCATTTTGATAGAATGTTGGTAAAATTACTAACTTGGAGCGCCGTTCTTTTGGCTGGACCGTAATTGTTTCGAAAGACTTGATCTGATCAGAGTCTCTTTATGCAATTAAGTCAAAAGTTTGAAATGAGAATATACTTTTTTTTTTATTGTGGTAAGGCTTTTGCTTTACAAAACTATTTTACAAGCTGTGTACAAGTTTTGAATCGGTGTTGAAGGAAGGATTCTGAAATGATGAAGTTTTGTAGTTGGTCCTTGCGCGAAGGACTGGTGTTGGATAGTGTTTGAACTTGAGTCGTGAGTTTCCTACGTACCCTCGTCGAGGGATCAAGTCTAACGTAGTTCGATTGTTTCCCCTACGGGCAGGGTCGTGTTGTCAGTTTGTTTGCGCATTTATGTACGGTTATAAGTTCGCATGGTAAGTTCAGACGGTATTATGGACTTGGTCGATGTCTTTAAAACTTGCGAGATAGCAGGTTCTGGAATTCCTCTGGCGTCCTCTTATTGTATATATTCCTGTCGGTGTTGGGAATTTTAGACATTGGTGATAGGTGGAGGGTACTGCATTCATGCTGTACATCCAAGGTCATCCTAAGATGGCGTTAAACGGAGCAAGTCGATTTATGATGAAGAACTCCACGATCTCACGTTTCCAGCTGTTACAGCGAGCTTGATGGACCCAAGCGAGTAAGTGGTTGCTCCTGCAAATCTGATAAGTGGGGTCTTCTCTTGCTTAAGAAGGGTTTTGGTGAATCGCATCCTTTTGAATGCATCGTAGAAGAGGACGTGTGCTGAAATTCCGCTGTCGGGTTTTGGAGATCGGTTTCTCCAGGAGTTGTCGGATTTTCCTGATTTTGTTATTCTTTTGCTCAGTATTTTTTTCTGAATTGATGTCTTACTGATTTGTTGAATTGGGAGGAATGCTCCTCGTGGGTCTTTTTTTGGATCTTGGATCGTTATCATGAGACCAATTTGTATTCTTTCTGAATTCTGCTTCGCAGAGGTCTTTTGCTCAGGTCGCCATAGGTTCATGTCGACCCTCTTTTTGGGAGCTGATGGCAGTGACTCCGGTTATTCGGCGTCAAAATCTCTGCTTCTTTTGGAGTTCCCTTTACCTTTGGGAGTTGCAGGTGTTTCTTCATCTTCTGCGACCTCTCCATTTTCCTTGTTTACTTCCTTATTTTGGAGCACAGCGCGACACTCTTCGGTCGAGTGTCCCTTGCGTTTGTGGAAGGCACAGTATTTTCTGGGGTCAAATATCGATAGTTTGTTTGAGGACGAATCTATAGCGAAGGAGTTCTGTCCCCGAGTGGTAGTTTCTTTCGTGGTGTTTGACTTTTTGGGTGCCCCATTTTTATTCGCACTATACTGTTTTTTAAGGGCTGCAATCTCTTCTTCATGAGTTGCGAAGTAAGATGCGCGGTGTAACGCGTCGTCTAGAGTCGCGGGGGCTCTAACTGTCATTTCTTCCCTGAATTTAGAGGAGGAAAACTAGACACCGTTTTTTGGTACCGCGAGGGCGACAACTTTGTTTAGGTTGGAAATCTTAGACTTATTTATGTGCGTTCTCAGCGGTTCAAAATCGGCTTGTCTGAGGTTTCAGAGACCGACATCGGTAGATCGAGTCTCTATAAAGACTGAGTATTATTTTAGGAAGGCCAATACTAGCTGATCGAAGTTACCAATCGAGTTTCCTTCTAGTCCAGCGAACCATTCTAAAGCGGATCCGGTTAGGTTTTCGGCAAAAAAGCGGCAGTAACCGGCTTCTCTCTCCTAGTCGGTTAAATGCGCTCTCGATATGGCCAATCGGAAAGCTCGTACATGGGCTTTAGGATCGGAATTTCTTGAGTATTCAGGGAACTTGATCTTCCCGATGTGATGCAATCTTACTCTGGTTATGTGAGGCGTGGACGGGGTTCTTCAAGTTTCCTCGATGACTTGATCTTTGTCGGGAACCGAGCTCGTTGCTAGCTGTACGATAGCATGGATCCTTCTGAGTTCGGCGTCGTTTCTTTCCACGTAACTCTGGAATGCATCAGTTATTCTCGGAGATCCTTGGTTATTTTGCCGTGAGTCATCTTGCATTGTCCCGAAGGGATCGCGTTCTTGGGAATAGTTTGCCGACGGGATGTTCCCGGTTTAGAGGGGTACGCTCATCCTTTGCGACGGCTCTTTATCTCGGGACGAATACCGAGGTGGGGACGTATGGGTCCTGGTCCCCCCTTGGATTCCTGCTGATCCGTTTGTTACGGGAGTTGATGTGGTCTGGAAGTTTCGTGATCCGATCTTGACCTTATGAAGACCGGTATAGTTTATACTTCAATAGGTCACCTTATCCGGTGGGGTTTGTCGCGAGCTTTCTTCTGCGAATCACTCTGATTGTGCGCTTGCGAGATCGGATGAAGTAAAGGTAGTCCAATTTAGAGGGATTGGTGTTCGGTGAGGCGGATCGGACTGCTGTCGGGCTCGCTCTACGACGCTGGCTCTTTATTCGGCGAGCTCTTTTCCCACTTGTTTTATGCGGTTGGCGATGACTCGATGAGCGACCTCTTGATCTTGGGTCTTATCGATTAGCGACACGACCATTCCCCTGAGTTCATATACCTCTTCTCGAGTTCTTATCAGGTTGATTAGGGAGATCGGTCTCGCTTGCCAGACCAGATGGTCGGTAGATATCAAGGTGCGATTCCAAACTCGTGACACGGATCAATCGGGAATGACCATCCTATCGGAGGCTGGGATCATTGTTGGTGGAGTCCATTGTTCTGGAGTCATACCAGCGGATCCTGTGCTATTCGTCGGAACAACTGTCGCGGCTTTGGATTCAGAGGGAGTTCCTGTGGGATCGGCGGCGGTTGTTCTTGATCGAGGGTTCTCCGTGTTGGATTGTATGAGATCCATCTTCGTGCTTAGATATCCTAGATCTTGTTCTTAGCAAGGGCATTTTTCGTTTATCTTCCTCATAGTTGGCGCCAAAATGTAGATCCTAAAATCTACACTAAGTATTTGATAGTGATTACGGGTTTAATCTAGGGAAAAAAAAGAAGTGGGAAATGATGCTCTGAGAACACAACGATATAATCGGAAATCAGTTGACAAAAATATATTTTATTGATAATAGATTGATTACATAGAAGTTACTTAAGATCGAAAGACAACAATGAGATAGAACTAAAAAGAAAATGAGAGAGGTGGATGAGATCGATCTTTGTGTGTGTGTAAGCTCTAGGGTTTTCAACGTGTCTTGCCTCTTGGTCTCTTCCTCCTTTTTATAGTCGAGTTCTTGCTGATTTGTCTCAACTACTTCCGAGATCCCGGAGTGGTTGACCTTGACGTCATCTATCCTTAGTGATCGAGCGGCGCCTGCTGGTCCTTGGGCCTGGGCCTGTTCTTCTTTTTGAGCCCAAATGAGTGACCTCGGTGTCGTATGCCTTCTGGCGTGGGCTCGGTTGATTCTAGCAACGTCGCATGGGCCTAGGCCCATGTAAATCTTTTTAGCGGAAATTGAGTCCAACACTATTGCTCTCACTATACTGTAACAAAATCTTAGCTTAATAGAATAAATTCAGAGCATTATCTCTAACCAATCCTAATAGGAGGTTTCTAGTTAGCGATCCTAGAACATAAGCATTAAGAACATTCTATTAATGAATATCACAACTAGAAATCATATAGTTGGGGCTAACCCATAACCTATTTAAACTCTACATCTAACATGTGGATCTATTCATACATGAAGTTTGTCAAAAAAATCATAGAAAGAATAAATGAATAGAATAAATATAAAATATGAAAATAATAAAGAAACCAAAGGATTTCCAGGAGGAATCTGGTGGAGTTCCTGATTTCTCTCCTAGTCGTCAACAATGGCTTTAGAAATACATAAATAAGGTTTCTGGTTGTCCATGGGTAGCTTGGTAATTTGTGGTTTCTTCTGGGCTTAAGTACGTCTTGAAATATACTCAGCCTATGTTCTAGGATTAATATCGATAAATATCAAGAGTGCTACATCGATCGACATACGTTCGTCCTCTAGACTGCTTCCTCTCGCGAGGCAGACATACCACTCGTCAGTAAACATGCATAACTTCTGCTACAAGATGCTGATTGACCTCAGAATGGCGGCATTGGAAAGCTAACTCAGCTCTATCTTATGTCAAAAGATGGGCACAATCTAACAGTGGGAAAGTCTCCATAGCTAAACATGTTACGCGCCTGTGCAGTCTTCACTCAAAAGGCTCAAAAAGACACTAAAATCACCACATTCCTCCAAATCGTCCATGGACCTGTTAATACTCTAAAATGACTCCAAAACATAATTAAAACACTTATATGCCATGGCTGAAAGTGGATAAAATCCATGGTATATCAATGGCATTCACGTGGGGCTTTATAGTTTCAAGTACTATTCCTTCTCCTAAGGCGTCATGCTTCTTAACAGCTTCTCCTGTCTGAACTACCTGCATCTCTAGCTTCTTCACATGAGTGCTCAAGGTCTCAATTTTTGTGTTCAGGTTGTTACATACAGAATCAATCTTTCCATTGAAATCCACTGTTAGCTTTTGCTGATCCCTCAAGAACTTGATCAAGCATAGCTTCTATTTTACTCTCATGAGTATGAGGTGGTGATTCTGGTAAGCTGAGCTTCCATAACTCTTGGTGTTATTGCTGTAGAGTCTCTGGTACTGTGAACTCTGGTTGTAATTACTTCTATGTCCATTCCCATAGAAGTTTTTGTTTCCATACTGGTTTCTAGACCTCTGAAATTCAATGCCACTGATGATGTTCACATCTTCCTTTGTTTATGTGCAGTCTTCCATACGCACAACTGCGACGTCCTCTGCAAAGAAAACCCTATGGACATCATCCAGCTTTGCCTTAACTTCTTCCTTTTATTCCTTCTCAAGAACATCATCAGATTTCCCTCTCTCATAATCAGCATTCTTGGTACTATTGCTAGATGCCAAGACTTCAATAAGTCTCACAACCTCTTCTAGATTCCTAGTGTTGAATTTCCTTTCACTAGTAGTGTCTAGAACCATCTGCTACGGTAGAGCGATGCCTCTGTAGAAAGTAGAAGTAGATGTACTTCATTGAATCCATTGTGTGGACAATCTATCTGAAAAGTCTTAAACCTAAGAGCTCTTGAATGAATTTATAGGCTCATGTGTGAATGTAGCAATCTTGCTCCCCAAGTCTTCAGCGCCAGATTCATCAAAGAAATACGCAGGAATGCATTTTTAATCTATGCCTAGGATGTAAGAGATCCTGGTGGTAGCTGCTTAAGCCAATGCGAAGCTTCTCCAACAAGTGAGTAATTGAAGAGATTGCATAGTAGATAGTTTGCAGGGACTCCATTATCTTTGATAGCAGATATAAGATCCTCAAACATTTCCAGATGGTCCAAGGATGCCCGTGAGATAAATCACAATAGGGTGTCTGTCCCACTAGTGTGTAGTACTGAGGCTTCAGCTCGAAATCGTTCCTCTGAATAGGTGGGGGCGTATAGCTTATCGGTTGGCATAGTACTGATCTGGACAGTTGTAGTCAGCTAACGTTATGGGTCGAGCAAGCTCGTTTTTAGGTTCTTTAGTTCCAACAGCCTCAGTTTCGGGTTTAAAGATTACAAATCCCTGAGCATATATCTTTTGACATGCTGCATTACGCATATGACCTTCCTGGTCATGCAGGTTCGCATTCTCGTCTTGTCTGAGAATCAAAGTCGCAACCATAACTCTCGGTCTAGTATCGATCGATGTCCTAACGGATGTTTCGATCGATGACGGGTTAAGAGTATCGGTCGAAGGATAAGATATTTCTTTTGAAGGTGTGGTGCGAATGTCGATCGATGAGCTGGTGTCGCCATTGAGTGATGCGGAGCATATTCCTTTGCGGATCAAACATTCAAACTAGCATGATCTTCTGAGAACAGTTGTGATTTCTCTTTATTGCTTCTGGTACTATGCATGGGAAAAATTTCTAAAAAAACAAGTAAAATACAAATAAAAAGTACATAACGTAGACTTAAAATTAGTTCTAAATGAGGTCAAAGCTCCCCCGGCCAATGCGCCAAATTTAAACCTACAACGAAGTCTTAAACATACAAAAGATAGATTCAGACTTGAAAAAACAAACAACGAAGTCTTAAACATTCGAAGTACGGGTAAGCTTATCCTTAAGCTCAGTAATCTCTGCAGCCATCTCATCCACACGTAATCTGGAAATAAAAACATAAAGTATCCATTAATTATTTCAAAATTTATGCAAGTGAAGTATTTTCTCCCTAGTAATGTATCAAAATTGGTTCGATACTTTGGAGCACGAGACACCTCGTTGATGATTCCCCCACCCGCAAGGGCAGCTGGTCGGAATGCCGCACTCAGCATCTGCCACGAATCCAAGCATCTCGTTGTGTGTCTTCAAGGCCTTCAGCTCCCTCTCCTCCTCGTATGGATGAGTCATGATTCTGAGTTAGGAAGAGAGAAACACGAGGGTTTGAAAAAAGAGAAGAACAAAGAAATCTCTAGAGAGAGGTTAGTGTGGAGAGAGATATGTAATGGGGGAAAACAAAAAATGGCTTCAATACATATCGTATTAGATTCCGCATCGATTTTAGGGAATGGGAAAATTTGAAAAAATGGGTGGGAAAATTGAAACGTTGAGCGGGATAAATTTGTAAACGATTTCCGTTCTTAAAGTTTTACATAGTTTGTAGTTAGACAAAAACCAATAAAGGTTTACTCTCCTGTTTTTTTGTAATTTTCTTAATTTTACTGTATTTAGATGATAAAATTTACGGTTATACCAACTATATCCTGTATGCTATATGCATTTCTCATGTGATCATCTCGAAATATATTTGATTACATGAGATAGAAAAAAATTCTAATCCCACTAGGTAATGTCTTTGAAAAATATATATCATAGAATTTCTCATGTGATCATTTATTCCCTTCTCAATGAATTCAGAAATGTTTGATATTTTTTTGCATTTTAACGTGATCTGGTATTTTAAATTTTTATTTAAATCATTATCACATTGATAAAATATGAATAAGTAGCATGATGCAAAGTTTAATCTAGATTATCATATTAAATCATCAATAATATAACGCATGTTTCACCAAGTTTTACAATAATGTAAAGCAGGTTTCACTAAGTTTTAAAAAGTTTCCCTTACAACCAACTCTTCTTCCTTAATAGCTTCTTTAAAGTTTCATTCAGTTCCTTGCATTCCTTATGATCCTTTAGTCCCTTGTGATCGTTGAGTCCATTGTGTTCATTGTGATCCTTAAGTCCCTTCTTTCCCTGTGAGCACTCGAACCAGTGACCCAAATTCATGTTCGGCACATACTTATTAGCACGGGGCCCACGTTATCCAACCGAAGGAAACCTTTTTTCCTGAGTTCTTCCTTTTCTTTTTGGTACTATGGCGTTAAGGGACACTTTTCCGCGATATCTTTTGGAACCATCCATTTCAGACATATGAGGGAATGGATATATAGTCGTTCGATACGCCAAAGCCCACACTTAAATCAAGTAATAAGACGAGATTACATCATACATGTCACTCAACTCTAGTGGGTCTATCATGCTTCAAACACTTTGTGGCAGAGCCTATTGCATGGACACAAGGGTATCTATCTATATCAAATTTCATGTAGCTGCAACTTTTCTACTCTACCCGAGTAAAGTTATGAATGTCATTTACCCGGTGCAGGGTACAACATAGAAACCTCTAATTGTGCGGAGCCTGTGAATGCACTTTTTAATAATGCATGAAAGTTATCATTACTGCCTATGCTTGATACAAATGTTGACAAAATGGCTGAGTGGTTCAACAAACATAGGAAGGATGCATAAAAGAGTACCGAAAGGTGAAAAACTATAAGTGACACTGCTGAACACTTTTGATCTTGAATATAATGTTATTGGAAAGGACGGGAAGAATTATTTGGTTTATTTGCAACATTAAAGTTGCAGCTGCAAGAAGTTTGATATAGATAGATACCCATGTGTCCATGCAATAGGCGCTGCCATTAAGTGTTTGAAGCATAATAGACCACTGGAGTTGAGTGATATGTATGATGTAATCTCGTCTTATTATTTGATTAAAGTATGGGCTTTGGCGTATAGAAGGACTATATATCCAGTCCCTCATATGTCTGAATGGATGGTTCCAAAAGATATCGCGGAAAAATGTCCCTTACTGCCACAATACCAAAAAAGAAAGAGAAGAACTCAGGAAAAAAGGTTTTCTTCGGCTGGAGAACGTGGGCCCCATGCTAATAGTATATGCCGAATAAGAATTTGGGTCACTGGTTCGAGTGTTCGCAGGGAACAGAAGGGACTCAAGAATGACAAGGAACGCAAGAATCACAAGGGACACAAGGATCACAAGGGACTCAGGATCACAAGGAATGCATGGAACATAATGGAACTGTAAGGAAAACTATTAAGGAATAGGAGTTGGTTGTAAGGAAACTTTTTAAAACTTGGTGAAACTTGTATATGATTATAAAACTTGGTGAGACCTGCATTATATTATTGATGATTTAAGATGATGATTTAGAATAAACTTTGCATCACACTACTTATTCATATTTTATCAAAGTGATACTGCTTTAAATGAAAATTTTAAAATTCCGGATCACGTCAAAATGCAAAAATTTCAATTTCGGGATCATATTTTTGTATTCATTGAAAAGGGAATACATTACTATGATATATATTTTTCGAACACATTACCTTGTGGGAGTAAAAAACTTTATATTCTCATGTAATCAAGTACATTTCTACATGAGCACATGCAGATAGGATACATAATATAGATGGTATAACCATAAACTTTATTATCTAAATACAGTAAAACTAAGACAATTGCCTAATAACAAGAATGTAAAACTTTAAAGGTTTTTGTCTAACTACAAACTATGTGAAACATTAAGCACGGAAATCTTTTACAAATTTATCCCGCTCACCTTTCAAATTTCCCCACCCATTTTTTTCAAATTTACACTCTCCCCAAAATCGATGCGGAATCGAATACGATATCTATTAAAGCAATTTTTTCTCCATTACATCTCTCTCTCTCTCTCTCTCTCTCTCCCCCCACTAACCTCTCTCTAGAGATTTCTCTCTTCTTTTCTGTTTTCGATTCTTCTTCTTTCTCTCTTTCTAACTCAGAATCATTACGCATCCATACGAGGAGGACATGGAGATGAAGGCCTTGATGATACACAACGACATTCTTGGGTTTGTGGTGGATGCGGAGTGTGGGATTATGGCCAGCTGTCCTTGTGGGGGGGGAGAATCATATCAATGATGTGTCTCGGGATCCAAAGTATCGAACCGATATTGATACATACTAGGGAGAAAATACTCCACTTGCATAAATATTGAGGTAATTAATGGATACTTTCTGGTTTTATTTCTAGAGTATGATACTTTTTGGTTTTATGGAATCCGGGTTTTATGTGGAGAATGATGGTTTCCATTCCTGTAAACCATGGGTATTTGGTTTCTAGGAAGAGGTTGAAATGTTATGGAAGCGTGTGGTTGAGATGGCTGCAGATATTGCTGAGCATAAGGATAAGCTTACCCGTCCTTCGACCTTTTAAGACTTCGTTGCTGGTTTTTGCAAGTCCGAATCTTTCTTTTTCGGCTAAGTCCCAATATTTGTTTTCTCTGTTTAAGACTTCGTTGTTGGTGTTGTTCCACAAAAAAAGACATAGAAACATCACTATCGTTAGAACCATCATTATAGTTAGAACCCGCTTCCTTAGAACCATCATTCTTAGAACCATCATCCTTAGAACCATCATCCTCATAACCATCATCGTTAGAACCATCATCCTTAGAACCACCATCTTCCTCATCATCACCAACACCATGTTCACTCTGGATTTCCTTAGCAATATGGAGAACACTAACATTACCACCATCACCACCTTCAGTAACACTCATCCTGAAACATCTCACTTCTTTTTCTAGAGGAGTTAGCCGGTTACCCAATGTATCGACTTTTTTGTTCACTTCTTGGATTTCATTCATAGGCCGACCTTCAAGCCTTTTACAGCATCCACTCCATGAGCCTCCACCGAATCTGCACGAGCCCCATCAGATTATGCACAAGCCGCTTTTCCAATATCAAGAATGGTGGGACCTTCAACCGCAGTTGTACGAGCAGCCACATCAATGTGGAATTGTTGTTCAAAGAATACTTGTTTCTTCCCTTTTTGTATTATCTTAATCCAATAATCAACTGCTGCAACATCTTTGCCATCGGCCCACAAACTTTCCTCGGCCAGACCTATTCTTTCCTCGGTTGTTACCAAGATACTCTCAATAACCGTAGTTTCACCAAGTGCGCCATTCATTGAATTTAGACTGTATGACTTGGTTCCACCTATGCATTTGTACTTCATCTTGCACATCCGTAGGCAGTCAGCGTGTGCACTATTCACTGTTTCTCGGAAATGGATCCTCAAGCCTGGAATTGCTTCAAATGCCAACAACTACACACAATAAAAATCTACATTACCA
>JABAYD010019379.1:0-12446 GCA_014822095.1 Diplotaxis tenuifolia
GAGCTGCGTCTCAACAAGGGTTTAAACTTAGAACTAGGGTTTTCGGCCGTCGGTTCTCTTATTCAAGGCTTGCTCTCGTTGTACCAATTCATACGCAGACGCGTAATAAGAACTCTTTTTGCTTCCCCATCTCTTTTTTTATATACTTTTATTTTTGTCATCGTTAACTTGATTGCTTGCGTGCGGTCTCGCAGATAGTCGGGTCCTCTGGGAAATTAGGGTTTACTCTAACTTCCTATATTTACGGAAAATTGACAGTGCGAATTTCGGTTCCCACACGTCGTCCAAGATCGCGGGTGCTCTAACTGCCATTTCTTTCATGAACTTAAAAGAAAACCAAATGCCGTTCTTTAGTGCCGCGAGGGCGATCACTTCGTTTAGGTTACAAATCATATATTTGATTTCTTTGAACTTGTTTATGTACATTCTCAGTGGTTCAAAGCCGGCTTGCTTGAGGTTCGAAAAACGGATCCGGTCAGGTTTTCGGAAAAGAAACGACAGTAGCCGACTACTCTCTCCTGATTGGTTAGATGTGCTCTTGATACGGCTAATCTGAAAGCTCGCACGTGAGCTTTGGGGTCAGAGTTTCCCGAATATTCAGGGAACTTAATATTTCTGATGTGATGCAATCTTACGCTAGTTATGTGAGGCGTAAACGGTGTTCTTCGGGTTTCCTCGATGACTTGATATATATCAAGGGCCGAGATCGTTGCTAGGTGTACGGTAGCGTGGATCCTCCTAAGTTTTCCATCGTTCCTTTCTACGTAGCTCTGAAATGTCCATGTTCTGCTCGGTGATCTTTGGTTTTCCCTTTGCACGTCGTCGTACGTTATCCCAAAGGGATCGCATTCTTGGACATAGTATGCTGACGGGGTGTACCCGGTTTGGAGGGGTATGTTCGTCCTTTGAGGAGGATGATCATCCTGAAAAAAATATCAAGATGGAGGCGTCTGAGTCCTGGGTTCCCCTTGGATTCCGGCTGATCCGTTCGTCGTGGGAATTGACGTGGTTTGGAAGCTTTCGTGCATACCGTCATGATCGTGCACTTGCGGGATCAGGTGGGTTGAAGGTCGTCCGACTCGGAGAGATCAGTGTTCAGAGAGGTGGATCGGAATGATGTCGAGTCCGCTCCGCGGCGTTATCCCTATATTCAGCGAGCTCTTTTCCGCTTGTTCTAGCCGGCTTGCGATGACTCGATGAGCGCCCTCTTGGTCTTGGGTCTTATCGATGAGTGATGCGACCATTCCCCTGAGTTCGTCAACCTCCTCTCGAGTTCTGGTTAGATTGATTGGGGAGATCAGCCTCTCAAGCCGGATCGGATCGTCGGTGGTCGTCGAGGTGTGATTCCAAACCCGTGACCCAGATCGATCTGGAATCGTGCTTCTATTGTTGGCGGAGTCCATTGGTCGGGGGGCCTTCCAACAGGCCCCGTGGTATTCGTCGGAACAATGGTTGTGGCTTCAGATCCTGAGGGGGTTCCTACGGGATCGGCACCGGTGGTTCTTGATCGAGAGTTCTCCGTTGTTGATTGGTTGGGATCCTTTTTCATTCTTAAAAATCGTAGATCGGGTTCTTAGCAAGGGCGTTTTTTGTTTATCTTCCCCACCGTCGGCGCCAAAATATAGATCCTAAAATCTACACTAAGTATTTGATAGTGATTATGGGTTTAATCTAGGGAAAACAAAAGAAGTGGGCAACGATGTCCTTAGAACACAACGATATAATCGGAATCGATTGAAATCAAGTGACTAAATGAGGTCGATGTTTGATTGTGTCTAGGCTCTAGGGTTTTCAACTTGTGATTTGCTCTAGCTTTCATCCTCCTTTTATAGTTGGTTTCTTGCTGATCTTTCTCAACGGTTACTGCGATCTCCGGTTTGTGGGCTCGTCCTGGTCGGGCTCGATGGGGGGTCGACTGATTTGATGATGTCGCGTGGGCCTAGGACCATCTGATTTTTTTAGCAGAAATTGGGTTCAACAACGGTTTATAAAGTAATATCATATAACAAAATCAGAACAAATATTAAAGGTACGGCAAACTTCAATTATTGATATTGAAATCAATAAATGAGTTCATTTATAAATTGAATATGATAATGTGGTTTTGATAATGTGGAGCAAAATTTATATTACAATCAAGTCTATTTATAACTGACAATATTGTTCTGTAGGTTTATCTTCGAGAGAGAAATTGTGCATGCACACTACATCTTAAAAGAAACGTTCCCACATCTTCCAAAACAAATAGTTGGGTTATCTGGTTGGGAAAGTGGCTAGGGCGTATAAGCTATCTGCATTCTACACGGCGTTAAACGAAATAAAAAGAGTTAATGAATCATGTGCAGAATATCTCGCTGGAATAGAGTTCCAGCATTAGGCTAGAAAGCATTGCAAGGGAGATTGGTACAACATTATGAAAAGTAATGTTGCAGAAACTTTGAATGCACAAGTCAACAGGATTTTGTTTGCCGTCAAGCGGTATAGTTTGCGATCCAAAAAATCGCAGGAGATAACACTGGAACACCTTGAATCAACGAGATAGTCAACGCCAACTTTGAAAACAGTGGCATGCTAGAAGTTAGCATCATTGCAGCTGCGCAATATGAGGTGAAATACAAGAGAGGAAAACATTTCTTGTAAACCTACATTCCAAAACATGTAGCTGCAATGAATTTAAAACACTACAAATTCCTTGCACCCATGCCGTTGCAGCTGCAGTTAAGTACATAGTACAAGTGGAATCATTGGTTGCCGAGTTTTATACGTTAAGAACGTATAGGGAAGCTTACGCCAGAATCATATCTCATGTTGTTGAGCATGAAAGTGTTGAAATTCTGTCGAGGGACGTATCAAGTACACAAGTTGACAAAAATCCACCGGCAAGCAAGAGACCCCCGGGGAGGCCACGTTAAAAAACAGATTTTATCAAGAGGAAAATACCAAGTAAATCGTAAAAATGAATTATATGTTTCAGAAATTCTAGCTAGGCCTAACATGAGTTTAAATGTGCAGATGAGGAAAACAAGAAAAAGGACAATGTGTAGTAGGTGCAAGTGCACTTATTATATGGAAAGAGACAACCTTGGATGATGAAGGTGTATGCAAGCTTGGAGTGTCTGTTATAGTAAGAGTACTGTAACGTATCTGTATTTATGATAAGAACTAGTTATAGTAAGAGTACCATAACATATATTTCCAGTATCATGCGGCAACATCATATTAGCGTAAACCGTGGTCCAAAATCGGTGCTTAACAATAACGATGCAGCACTCGGATAATACGTCAAATTTAGATGAATGCACATTGTAAAAGTGTGAAAGCAAGGTTTAAAAATCCGGTAAACGTCTTTTGCAAACTTGACTAGTAAGTGTTAAATAGAGGAAAAGTCAAACTGAGTCCGTCTATATAGAATTGCATTGGAGAGTCCCAAAATATAAGGGGATGGTACCAATGACTTCAATATTATAAACTAATGGAAATTGCTACGTTTTGGAAGTCAGTTTTTTTATAATCCGGTATTCTTATGTTTTGGAAGTAAGCTTTTTTTTAATAATCTGGTTAAAGTTTTCCAAAGTATAGCACTTAATGAGATTAGAGAATATCTCATTTTGAAACCGTCTGTGTAGTATTTTCTTGAATATTACCAAAATGTGTAGAGAGTATGTGAAAGCTCATAATATTCTTTTTTTAACATCAAAACATCTATTACTCAAAAATATGTCGTTGAACAGGGAGAGCTTTCCTAGCTCTGTAGAGTAGCTTGACGAATTCTTTGGAAAAGCCTATAATTCATATAATCCATTTTAACACATGTGTCATAGAATTAAAACAAGAATGTAAATATTACATTATACATAGGACATGCATTAGAGATTATGTCAATTTGAACCTTATGTATAGGATTTCCATAAACATTACCAAAATTCAAAGGCATAAGTAGACTGCATACAATATTATAAATTGTTTTACAACATGCGACATATAATATAATCACATATGTTAAGATTAAATTCTTTCTAGGAACTAATTAACACATAACTATTAATTGTTCAATTAATATATTTAATGTCGACCCACACTTTATTATTGGATGTAATAATTGACATATTAGTAGAGTTCACCATATAACTATTTTATAGAAGTAAGCAAACAAAGTTGTATAACCTATTTAGTTCGACGTATATAGTCAAATATATGTGTAACACTAAAGAAATGCAATTTGAAGTAATGGATAGTAACTAAATTGTATTGAATTGTGACTATTGTAGATATTTTTAATAAAATTGTATTAAACTTAATGTTAAACCGAAAGTTATTATTGTAGATATTTTCCGAATGTAGCTTAGTGAAGAAGACTAATTTATGACATAATAAAGATAATGATGTAATTAAATAAGTTAAAAAAACAAAATTTTACAGAAGCCTTGTATTTTGTGGTCATGACGGATGTAATTATGATCACCTAGGCATATATAGGTTGTGGGCATTAAATGAACTGATTTGAAAAGGATTCTCTGCTATACCCATAATAAAGTGTCATTGGTTGATGTTTTTGTTTTATTGTTATATAAATACATTTCATCTATCTTCCTTACCAGCACTACCGTAGAAAACAGAAACTGGATAAGATTTAAAGAAATAGCAACGACATTTAGTTGACTGCTAGTGTAACAAATTTCAAAGTCCACAAAAAAGACAAGTGGTTGTGGTTCTAAAAACAGATGTTTCATTACTTCTTTGTTCGGAAAAACTTACTAAAACTAACTAGCTTTTTAGGTAGGATCTCTATTGTATATAGAAAGTTATTACAAGAAACTTGATTTTTATGTCAGAACGCTCTTGTATTTACTAAGTTATTTGGAGAAGTCTTAATATTATTCGGTTCTTAAATGTTACAGATGGGTCACCACGTTCCTCTATTCAAAGGACAATGGTTAAAATCCCAACAATGTGTATGGACCTTTGATCAGGATCTAACAGTTTCTCCTCAGGATAATGTATGAAAAAGAACCCATCAAAGATCTCAAGGGAATGGTAAGAGGTGTATTAACATTACATCCCAAACATCGCTTCTTTTTACATTTCAACTACCGCATTGGATGCCAGAGCCAGACCGTGACACATGCCCACCACACAACATTGTAACCAATGGTGATGTAGCGATGTTGATAAGTGTCCACGACTACAATACCCAGCCAATCATATGTGTGTAATCTTCGGAGCAGGCGATACAAAGTAGATGATTGGATATACAAATCCTTGACATGGGACCGGTGCGTTAGGGCTCACCCACGAATCAGGCTATATGCAACTCTTTCCATTGACCATTAAATATATATTGATTTTTAATAGATTAAAATGCAAGTGATGGTAAAAGCTATAATATGTACGTAATCTCAAATTTGTATACTGAACTATCTAAAATACAAACTGTGTAGATACATCCGTCTTTCCCACTGGTGAGGCGATAGAGAACATACACCCTTCCTCTAGATATGTTGGATGGGGAGAGGTATTTTCTCAAATTTGCATGCACATTACCAGCCAGTGACATGGCCCGGGGAAGATATAAGAACAAGATACTTGAAAAATTTAACGGCTTTAGGGTATGCAGCGAGCTATAAAGAATATATGGTGTTCCCGGATCGGAGCACATCGGTTACCCACCCATCAATCTTTATTTTAGAAGTCCTTACAGTCAGGACATGCATCCACTTGTATATCTTAATGTTGAGTCATCCACGACCTCATCAGGAGAGGGAAAATCAACTGGAATAATTGGAGGAGGTAGCTTGGTAAATGCTGAAACTGGGGTTCCACTTAGAGCTACAGTCCACATACAATGCATTATTTTCTCTAACTTTGGTTTATTGATTGTTTTATTGGATGCATATTAAATTTATTATAGGGAAAATGTGAGTAGATAGTGAAGGAAGGCAGAAATTGGTTTCAAACCGGATACACAGAAGTTAAACCCTATTTTTGATGGTGTAAAACGTTGTAGATAATTTGTTTTTTTTTGTATCAATACATTTTGACTAGGTGAGACGTCGACAGTGGGAGCTAAAGTGAATTATGCGCGAGATCTGACAACTATCGTATCGCCCATCTCTCGTACCAATGCCTTGGTGCAGCTTTGCATTCAGAAAACCCCTGACGAGGTAAATGAAATGTCTGATGACCTTCCATCTGTTAAAGTTAAAAGCCAAACTGGAGAGATGGGGGACCTCGTTGAACGACGTACGATACTGGAGTGAAGTTTTTTGGTCATGTGCGATGGGATGTTACGGTTTAACATATGATGTATAATGAACCTTAAGCTTCTTCTAACAAAGCTACTATGTATGAAGGTGCATCCGTTTGGGAAGGTTGTTTCGCTTTGAAGTTTATTGTATAATGTGTAATACAACTTAAGTTATGAAGAATGAATGTACTGTAAAATATTTGGTAACATATGATAATAACATTTAGTAAGTTCAAAAGGGAGCATTACTAACACTTCAAAAGGGAGCACTACTAACCACATGCGATTACTATAAAAAATATAACATTTCCCTTCCACAAATAGGAAAACATGAGATCGCATTGACAACAACAGCCATCTTTTATGGCACATATTGCTGGAGATTGTAAACTAGGAAGAGATATTAAAAGACCAAGGGAAAATCTCGTTATATTTTTCCATAATAGATTTATATTTTTGATAAGGTCTGACAATTGAATTCTAACGGATTATTCAATTGTTTATATTGGCTTCGTAGTACTTAATACGTGAACTAAAAATGAAAAAGCATACCTTGTAAATGTCCTTGATCAAAAAAGAAAAACCGAATTGTAGTTGAATATAACAAACACTCGGATACAAAATACAGAAGTTATAACAGAGCTAAGAAGTCTTAAAAGATAAACAACAAAGTTTGAAGGAATATAAAAAGCGAGCTGGGATGAGGCAAAGAAATGGTGACATAAAAGTCCTACATCTTTAAATGGAACTCATATATCATAACAACAGCCCTTTTTGCTTCTTCAGCAATAACTGATGGAGTAATAGAGTTGCACGCCTCTTGTTCAAACAAGACACAATTTTGGATTAACAAAGTTGTTGTCAGTCCAGACTCAGATGCATTGGTATTTGTTGCAACACCCTTCATTCTTTCCACAACCAGAGACTTTATATCCCCACCTTCAGTGAGACCAGCATACTTTAGTAGATAGGGAAACATCAATGAATCAGGGAGAAGATCCTTCGCCAGTGCTAATTCAGAACAGAATCCTTAGTTGCAGTCAAGGACATAAATCCTTGACGCATTGCACTCAATACATAATCCACCCCAATGTTTTTTTTTTTGTAGATGTTAAATGGCATATAGAAACACGTAGGAGTAATACTGCCAATGAAACTCATTTTCACTGGCCCTTTGGAAAAACATATACATCTTTCACCTTGACCTTCTTGAACTTAGGATAATTTCTACCAAACACCGATACAAACCTACTATCCAGAAATGCAGTTTTAGCACTCACATGACCCGGTGTTTTGTTGTTGAATGTTGATCTTATCAGTCTTACAAGTATGTCAATGACCTTTACGGCAGAAAGAACAAAGTGACTTTAGCAAGACAAATACCAATTCATATTTAAAATAAAATTAGGCCCATAAATTTCCAGGGAGAGATCGGTTCCTTTCTGCAATGTCAATTATATCCTTTCCAGAAACAGCCATACCAAAGACGATGATGTCGCTGGTGTTGTTAAAAAAATAATCAATTCCAAAAAGGTGAGAGAGGCAAAAAATTCTGAACTCTTGCAAATAAATGTTATATGAGGAAATAGACTCAAATAGATATGTTACCATTGGTTCTTTAGTAGGCAGGGGAGCTTAATGTACTTTTTGTGAATTACACTTGAATTATAGTAACTACAGCAATACAATTTTGCTTCTAGTGCACAGTTGGTAATGGTTGTTTCACTCTGATAAGCACTAACCAAGGCTGGGGGAACAAGCCTTAAACCCTTGCTTTTACGGAAAATTGGATTGTCGTCGATATGCCACTTACCGAATACATTAACATTGTCACAAATATCTGCAACTTTAATGGGTATTACATTTTCCTCCTCATGGGTCAACCGAAGTGAAAATGATGGAATCAAGGGGTGTGAACAGTGGCCTACAAAAAATGTAGCTATTAAAATAATATGGAAATAACAATTGACGGTCGAAAATATATGGGAAGTAAATTTACCTGCGATGCAGACTGGTTTTCATTTTGACTATTCCCAGAGCCATTTAGATGTTGGAATATGGCGCCGACTACATTAGTGTTTTGGCGAGGCGAAATCCCTTCTGAAACCTGGCATACGATAACTTACCCAGCAATTTTTATACACATACACTAAAAAATTAGAACATATTAGTTGTTATCGAAAAGATTAAGCAAAAACCGGAAATAATTAGTTTATGCCGTAGAAGCTTACAGTTCTTTCAGCAAGGATTTTCGTGTGACTGTGGGCGGAGACAGACGAGGGTTGGGGATTGTGGCAATCTCGTAAATCAAACGAAGGCACATGACCATGATGGCGCTTGGAACGGGCGTTAGAACCCTCAAATAAAATAAATCTGATCAAAAATATTTGGTACAAGGAAGGCAAAACAGAAAAATACTGACCTTAAGAGTATGATTTCAGTGATTTTACCAATAAAAATGGTTTTGCATTGTGTATCCAAATAAGATAAACTACTCTAACATTCAAACCGTATTGTTGATATACTGTGTATTGTACCCACTTTTAGCCATGTTATATGAGTGTTTTATTATCTAACTATTATGTTTTAGAGTATATTTAGCATATTTATAGGTTCAGGACTGATTTGGAAGAAAATAATGTTTTCGAGCATTTTGGAGAAAAAAAAAGAGATTTCATCCGAACTGACCATCGAGCAGACCGAAAGGTCAACATTCATAGATCATAATCGATCGATGCACGCCTTGTGACATTGATCGATACGCGCAACACGCAGAAACCTGAATTTGGTCCAACCGGTTTGAAGCCCAATTCTCACAAGTTGACACCTGACGAGTTTTTACATAGTATTTATAGCTTTGCCAATTGTTGGAGGCAAAGTGTGCTTTCTTATTTTCTAGTTTTCATACCGAAAGTTTTAGTAAGATTTGGAGAGAATATTCAAGACTTATTCAAGCTTGTGATTGGAACTCTTTTCTTACTTATTATCTATCTATCTATGAAGTTTTCTTACTTTCTTATTGTTATGAATTTCTTATATATGTCTGTGTAGTTCTATTGTTAGTTTTAGAGTTTAAATAGGTTATGAAGGTCTTTTTAGTTGAGCTCTAATATATCTTTCAAGCAACTTTAGGACTACTTACTCTGCAAGCTCTTCAAGTACTCCCTTGCTGTAGAGACGTTGCAATGGATTAAGCAGTTACCACCAAGATCTCTCACATCCTAGATAGAGATCAAAAACCCTGCAACACCCGCATTTCAACAATAATACAATAATAACAATGTCTGAAATCTTCATTTATTAATTCTCAAAAATCGTCTTCAAATTCCATAAACCAAATAATAGATTAAATCTCCAAAGTATCGAAAAAAACATAAAATCTCAAGTCTGAAAAATACCCCGACCACCCACAGCTAATGGGCCACCCACGCCCACTCTCTCTGCCCGTGGGCCCCATTCCGTTCCAAAGGTCGGTCGGTTAATTTTCCAAGGCTCTAGAGTCATGTTTACTGACCCTGCGTGCTTTGGTTTCACTTACACGCTATCGCAAGTCACTTCCCGATAGGTCAACCAACTCATTTCCATTATGGCAACGGCAGGTTCTGCAATAATCTGCTAGGCACCTGATTCTCAGCCTTAACCATCTGACATGTCTGACATTGTGATACAAAAGTAGCAAAATCTTTTTTCATACCAGGCCAATGATAATAGCTCTTCAGATCCTTGTACATCTTAATATTCCCCGGATGTATAGAAAAACGCGAGTGGTGTGCTTGTTGCAAGATCTCCTTCCTTAACAACTTATCATCTGGCAGACAAACTCGGTTGCGATATATCTACATCCCGCTCGAAGCTGTATGATACCCAATACTATCGATCTCGATCTGCTTACACAAAGCCTTATCAGTATCATGAGCTCTGCGTATCCTTCATAGTAAATCTGCTTGCTCCAGTTTCTCGAGACCCACTGCCTCTCTCTCTATAGTAACTGCACATAACCTGAGACTCGCAAGTGTCCCAGTAAGGTCCTGAACTGCTTTGGTTCCCGAGGCATCGCTATTGCGCCTACTCAAAGCATTTGCCACCTGATTGGCTTTCTCCTGGATGATAAGTGATATCCAAGTTGTAATCTGTTAACAACTCCATCCACCTACTATGTCTCAAATTCAGATATACCTGAGTGAATATATATATTTCAGACTCTGGTGGTCCGTGAGAATCTGCACCTTCTCTGCATACAAACAGGATCTCCATATCTTCAGCGTAAATACACCTGCTGCCAACTCCAAATCGTGAGTAAGGTAGTTACCCTCGTGAGGTCTCAATTGACATGATGCATAAGCAATAACTTTACCCTCCTGCATCAATATGCATCCCAAACCAGAACCTGATGCATCCGTGTATACCTCATATGGTATCCCTAGCCTAGGAAGTACCAGAATTGGTGTATTCGTCAACTGTCGTTTCAACTCAGTGAAACTCTCTGAACAAGCGTCTGTCTAATTAAACTTAACATCCTTTCCTGTTAATCGCGTCATCGGCTTTGCAATACTGGAAAAACCCTTGACAAACTTTCGGTAATATCATGCCAATCCTAAGAAGCTGCGGATCTCAGTAGCACTCTTAAGTGTAGGCAACTTCGATATTGTAGTAATCTTTTCTAGATCTACTGCAACTCATGCCTCATAAACCACATGACCCAAAAATCCAATCTTTCTCTGCCAGATTCATGAATGTTGAAGGTGCATTCATCAACCCAAATGGAATCACCACAAATTCAAAGTGTCCATAACGTGTACAGAAAGCCAGTTTTTCGCACATCCTCATCAGCAATCGCAATCTGGTGGTAACCCGATGCCAAGTCAATCTTAG
Organism: Diplotaxis tenuifolia; assembly: GCA_014822095.1. Classification (NCBI taxonomy): domain Eukaryota; kingdom Viridiplantae; phylum Streptophyta; class Magnoliopsida; order Brassicales; family Brassicaceae; genus Diplotaxis; species Diplotaxis tenuifolia. Next base: position 11,117 of record JABAYD010019379.1, read on the forward strand.
AAAACCATGAAGCTCCATGCAACTAATCCAGTAACTCATCAATACGTGGAAGTAGGTACTTGTCTTTGATAGACACCATGTTCAAGCCTCTCTAGTCGATACAAAGCCTGAAACTTCCATCCTTCTTCTTCACAAACAATAATGGCGCTCCCCATGGTAAAGTACTCGGCCTGATAAAACTCTTATCTGACAGGTACTCCAACTGCCTTTCAACTCTTTCATTTCTAGTGGCGCTAGACGATATCGAGCTCGTGAAACTGGTGTTGTCCTGGCTCCAACTCAATCGTACGAGCGTCTCCTCGCGCTGGTGGTGGCTGTTTTAAGTCCTCAAACACATCCTCATACTCAACAACCACTCGAATATTCTGCAGTTCATGATGCTCATCTTCTTTAACCATCAAAAATGTGGCTAAAAACACTTCTGCTCCTCTCTCTTGTAGCTCCTTAGCATGTAACATGGAGATTATAGAAATTCCCAAATGTGTCTAGATTCCCTGGAATATAATCTTCCCATCAGCATTAGGAATATGAACCCTCGCCATCGGGCAATCCAACACTACTCAATGTCGTGACAACCAATCCATCCCAAGTATAACATCATAGGAATTTAGCTCCATCTCTGTTGAATCTCCACTAAAATCAACTCCTCCGAGTATAACTGGTACACCTCGATGAACGCCAATGGATCCCTCTACACCGGCTGTCTGAATTTGCTTTGCCTTTGGCTCGAATACACCTCGAAAGAACCAAAACTAACCAAACGAAAATTCACAAAACTAGGCGAAGCTCCCGTATCAAATAAAGTGTAAGCTGACTCACCTCCAACCAAAAGCGATCCTACACAATATTTACATATTTATATTGTTTTTTCCTAACTAAACGAGATAGCTACCAAAAGAAATCCACAACTCAACAAGTATAATAAGAATACATACCAGCTATCGGCTCAACTCCATCGACCTCTCCTAAAGAATGAACACGTGGAGTGATGGCTTGACGATTGGCCGCATGCCCCTTGGTCGGGCAGAACCTGAAATATGGCCCATCTGGCCACAAGTGTAATAAGCCCCTGGTGCAACTGCTGTAGCGGCTGGTGCTGCCTGCGCTGCTAGTGCTACTGCGGTTGGTACTGCACCCTAGACACCAAATGCCCTAACCTGACAATTTCTGTGAATATGTCCAAATTTTCCACAACCAAAGCATTTGACACCTGTGTTGGTGTCAAAAACGGTAATCTCGAAATCAACGTTTACGACTATTCTTTCTTCTTAGAAACTCCGCGAAAAGATCTCAAAAAACCGAAAACATCCAAACCGCCGTAAAATCGCGA